>VWZG01007393.1:1610850-1646959 GCA_013396735.1 Grallaria varia
AATAGTTCCTTAAAGATCTCTGGCTTTTCGTTTCAAAAGTTTTCTAACTAAACAGGGCTCGACTCCCGCGGTAACTCCGCAGATTGTTTCCACCCACGCAAAAAAACCTCCCAAAACTCCAGCCTACCAACTGCACAATTTATGCTGGAAATGTGTAACACTCTTTTCCAGCTGAAAAAAAAACAAAAAAAACCCCAACCGTGTGTCGAGTTCACAGAAACTCTGGAGAAACCCAAGTCCAATATTCCTTGTTCAAACGGTAAGCGAAATCCGACAAGCTCACCAGAAGCACCAGGGGAAGTTCAACCCTCGACTGAACTGCTATGAATGGCAGAAGAACATTTAGGGCCTTGAGGGGGTGAGGGCAGAGGAGGATGTGAGGGTTGAAATCCTGCGGCATTTTTTGCAACAGCTTTTTTAGAATTCATTCATTTCCAGACGAGGAGCAGCAAAGCTGCAGACAAGGCAAGAACACCTGAAGAGGAACAAATTTGTCAGCTTTTAATTTGTTTAATTAATTGTCCTCATTACTGAAGTCCAGAGAAAGGGTAAGAACCCGTAAAGGAAAAAATAAAGCATTTTAAGCACCTTCCAAGACCAGACAGAAAATCACCTTATTTGGAGCATGTTTTTCTTTATTCTGAAATATTTTCATTAACACATGAGTTCCAGCATCTATTTCTGCTCCCCACCACGTCCACACAAACAGAGCCCCAAGGAAATAATTACTTTTCCTGTTTACGTAAAATAATTATGCAGGATTTCCTGAGAACATGATTTTCAAATTAGGGACAAACCAAAACTGAAGAGTCTCTGTTTCCTTTACCACAGGAAATGTAGTGGATTTGGTTTTAAACTCGATTTATATATCAATTAAAAAAGCTGGAAGTTCTTATCTGTGACTGAGTTGTGGCAACTTTTGAAAGCTGGGGAAAACAATGCTCTAACAAGTATTTAGCTGTTGAAAATATCTTTTAGAAATGTTAAATTTAATAGCCCTCCAGTGAACGTCTGGGATTTCTTTGTAATCTTCTCGAGCAGTGTGTAATATTTTGGCAAAACCCCAAACCCTCTCAGTGAGTAGTAGTAGAGAAAACGGAAAGGCTATAAAGCGAATTTCTTGTCTCTCTCTCTCTCTTTTTTTTTCTTTCTTTTTTTTTTTTTTTAATTGGTTTTAAAAACTTTCAACGTGAAGGCGACCTTGCTTGGCGTCCCCCAAAAGCCGAGCGCGGCCCCGCGTGTGCTCCACGCGTGTCCCTCCGTGTCTGCCCTCCCTGGGCTGAGCGGCTGCCCCGCATGTGCTGAGCAGCTGCTGGGGAAAGGCAGGGGGAAGGGGAGAGGGGAAACAGCCGAGAGCGGGATTTCCTGGCTTACCCTGTGGCCCACTTAATGTCTGCAAGTCAGGTGACCAAAAGAGGCGAGTAAATTACATGGGAGCAGGCACTGGATGGCAAAAAAAAACCAACATAACAAAAACAAAAAAAAAAACAACCAGATTACAGCCACACAATATTCCAATTTCCTTTTCTAGTCACTGCAGCCCAGTCATGTCCTGGCATGGCAAATTTTTATGGTTGCTTCACACACTTGATTTCCAAGAGAACTGAGCGCGATGCTGCCTGCAGTCCCTTCTTGCTTTAGGAATTTAGTATTCTTAATTTCACTGACAGATTAATCTGAAAAGGGCAATATTGGCCTCAGAATGTTTCCCTCGCTATTTACATGTGACGTAAAGTGATACTGCTCCACAAAGGATAATGAAAATTGATAAAATTCCGGTGTAGCTGCATGAACAATGGCAAAGACTTTGACTTCTTATAAAGTAAAATTTCTACATACTGAAGAGAGGATTTTACAATCAATACACTAGCTTTTAACGCTTAACTGGCATTTGCAGCAATATATATTATGTGAGTATCAAAAACTGCCCTCTTGGATGCTACAAAATTTAAGGAAAAACGTCTAGTTTGTTTGAGTTTATTAATACTTTTTAGTACATACGTTAGAAAAAAACCCCAGAGAACTAGATGGGTGAAAAATAAATTTTTGACTTCTAAAACTCAAATAATCACTTCCAGCATCCCTTTTTCTTTAATATATTTTCCCAATTTTATTTTCTATTGCTGGCTGATTTTCATGAAGTATGCACACAGAATTATATTGAAAATAATTGTTACAGTACAAGTCACTGTTGGGCAGCAAAGCCTAGTCCAAATAGCATGCAAATGTTTTTGCCTCTTAGCCTTTTTCTGGTTACTTGTTTGAAGGGCGCAGAACTCACCTGGTATTTTAAGAGTACTATCATATGCATTGGCAATGTTTTAATTTCTGTTTTGATGCTTCCCAGCTATAGCAAATACTTTGCTCATCGGCTCAAAAAAGCAGCTGTCTGCAATATGGGTTCATCTATTCTCCTAGTCTTTTACACTTCAAATATTCTTTAAAAAAAAAAAAAAAGAAAGAAAGAAAGAAAGAAATTGTGCTAATCCCTCCACAGTAAAAAGCAGCACTGTGTTAATTCACATGTGGTAAGCACAGCATCTTCCCTGCCTGAGCCCAAACTGCCCTCATACCATTCCTGCTGCCAGTTCCACTGCAGCCACTGTCATAATGGTCCCGGAGACACTCAGTCTGCGGCATTTCTAATCCTCATTGCAACCCTTCTACATATATGTTTTAAGACATTCTTGGAGTGCGACATCAGAACAGCTACGGTGGATTTGAACAGCACTTTGAATGAGGCGGATACGGGGTTGGTCTTTTAGTGGCCTTTGGGGCATGTCGAAAGGCTGGGGGCAGAGCCTGGAAGGGATGTTGTCAGAACAGGTTTTGGGGTGGGGATGTCAAGGGGAGCATCTCTTGCTGGAAGTGCAACAGATGGTCCGGTGAATGATTCCAGGATGCCAAGCCACACACTCAGAATCACTCAGATCTCTCAAAAATCATAGGGCTGGCTTAAAAGCCATGAGATGCTGTAAAACAAAAACTATCAGCATTTTTCTCTTTCAGTATTTTGGGAGCTGCAGGGAGAAGCTGCCTTCCCTTCCAAGTCCTGATGAGTTGATACATTAGTGATGAGCCTGGTGAGTCTGATATACATTACCAAAAAAATACCATTTACATCCAGACAGTAAAGTCTCGCTAAACCAAGAGGAGGGTCTTGATTCCCTCAAGGAACTGAAATCAAAAATGCAAAGAACAAATAACAGAGTAAGTTCTTATTAAAATGGAGGGCAGGCAAAGTCTAGCATGCTGCCAAGTCAACTTGGGTAATTATGTGAAGGAGTCAGCTGTCTTCCTTCTTTTTCCACCAAAGCAATTTTTGGAACTCATAATATAGGAAGGAAAAAGAGAGGGATGTAATCAGAAGACTGGTGCATGAACACAAAAGACATTATTTTTTTATGAATGTCATTATTATAATTATGCTACTCATAATTTTCAGGACCTGGAACACTAATGCTAGACAAGGAGATAATCGGTATGTCTGTCAGTATTTAAATATTGGAACCTCATTTCCAGAAAGTTTTATTTCATAGCAAACTTGCTGTCTATCTAGTGTTTCCTTGCACAAATTCTTCATATTATGGATTAGTGTTTTACATAAAACCTGGAATTGGCACATTCCTCAAGAGGGTGTTGTTTTAACTTCTGTTTCCAGGTGAAATTCTCAGACCCTAACACAGAAATTAATCAACAGGGTTTACATGTCCTTGAAGCCGTACTTAACTTCTTCTTTTAAAGGATTAAATTGGATCTGGGTGATTAAGTCTTCTGAATATGCCCAGTGCAGTAATCAATGCCATCTGAAACTAACTCATGACCTCTTGATTCCTATGAATATCCACAACAACCTCCGAGAGCAGCCCATGTGCCTGCTGTTCACAGTATGCGCTGCGTTCCCACTTCACCCGCTTGCTACTTGCATTAAAAAAACCCCTACTGATTGCATCCTGCACTACACAGACACCCAGTGAATCCGTCCCCAAAGGTACAGCAGCACACCGACAGGGCAAACACAGTGAAACCTGGGTTAGATTATGAAAATGCTGTGTTGAGGCCACAATTCTGAAAACAGGGTTTGCAAGTGGCACGGCCAGTTAAGATTTCTTCCAGAATTCTTGCAGAAGAGTCTGAGGAAGGTGAACGCTAAAAGCCTGGGGACAGGAGTGAGATACTAGAGATTAGAAATGTGACAACGCAGTGACTGGAATAAAAAGATAATAAAATCAAGCAAACTCTGTGCCAGGACTTACCTCCCAGAAGGACACAGATACATCCCCCACTACACAACCAGAGAAAGGGTCGCAGCCAATATTGGCTTGAAAAGCAAAAAGACTCTGTGTCTGTCAGTGCATACTCTAGACGACAGGGCAGGGCAAGTTAAGTAAGGCCACATGAGAAAACTGATTATCAGCTGGCTGGATATCACCCAAAGGGGTTATGAACTGTCAGTGTGAAAAAATACTATCAACTGTTCATGGGTCATTTCAATATTCTCATTAAAAACACAGATACTGATAGAGGAAAGGATGCAGATCAAACTTAAAGATGCCACAAAATTAGAAGGAACTGGGCAGACTAGATAGAACTGAAAATGTTTGCAACTACCTGGGAAGTGAAATCTAGAAGCAAGAGGGCAAAATTCAGCTAGGAAAATCAACTGGGAGATTCTACAATTAGGCATGAGTGATTCACTGAGGTGTATAATTCACATGCAAGAGAAAAGGATCCAAAATTGACACAATTCCCAAACAGAACATGAATTAAATGAAAGCACCTTTGCAACAGGAAGGTAATATTAAAGTGGCGTTTTAGATCATCATCAGAACCCACGAGATTCACAACATACTCTTTCTGTTGTATTTCAAGGTGATAAAACTGGAGCTGAAGTGCTGTGCTACATTTGGTTCTGGGTGCCACAAAAATGATCTGTTCCAAGAAGAAAGTACAGAGAATAGCAGGAAGTTCTAGAAAGTGTGACCCCAGGGAAAGACTGTGCAGCCTGGAGAAGTCCATAAGGTCATAAAAGACTACTGAAAAGAGGAAGGAAACTGGCTCCTCTATTAGTAAGCTTTTCTAAATGCCTGATCTGACCTTTGCTAGCTTATTGCCTTGTGTGCCACAGAGATAATGAATCATGAAGCACTGAAATGAACTGCCAGGGGGTTGTGGAGTCCCAGAACACGACAGGCAAATACCTGTGTAGAGCAATATTGTTAAAGATGCTCTCAGATGGAAAAGGGATAGCCCCATCCAAGACCACTTATCCGTGACTGTCCCCTGCTTGCAGCGTTGCCACCAGCTCACACGCACCCGAACGTCTCACCACGCAATGCCATGCAGGCACACCGTGCCAGGCAGGAGTCACCTCTGAGGGACAGCTTACTATCTAAATAGAGAGCAAACAGGAGAAAAGTAGAAGGAACAGATCAGTCAGCTCTTTTACGGGTGAAAGAGGGGCACACAAAAGTGGCCCACTTGAATCACAGCAGTGGGAGTCAGATCTCAAAACACAGACAGAAACACAGCAGCAGAAATTCTGGCAGTAACTACTCCTGTTACTTGGTGCAGTCTGGAACTGGTGATTTCAAGAAACTGCTCTACCTTGTATTAAAAATGGATTGGATAAACTCACCCAAAAAAGCAGCATCACATTAAGAGAGGTTGCAACAAGCACACAAATCAGAAATAACATCTCTATTTGCAAGCCAATGTAGAACTACTTTTCTGAGTTTCAGTCCAATCTCTTGACTACAAATTATTTATATTATTTTCTTCTAATCTGACAAAGGGTTGTCCGAAGAATGTTTGAGGAAGTTTGCACAAGACGCACAGGAAACCCCTATAAAAACCACTGGCATTCTGTTACTTTCAGCACCTGGTACTTGAAAAAAGAAACTATCTGTTTTCTCATCATTGCTATTACTCAAAACTGTTAAATGGCAGGAAATAACTTACTTAATAATCTCCGAGGAGTTTGAAAAGGTAACAGTGAAAAGATAGCATAATTATGCAGAAGTGCTAAGAGGTATTACTATTAACTTCTATTAAATGAGCTATCGGGGCAGCCTCTTAATACAAACATACTATTCCTGCCCAAGGCCTTCCTCCTCACTCATAGATTAAACACATCAGTGAACATCTCACGCATTAAACAAATCTCAGATTATTTCATGACTCTGACAGCCCTGTGATGGTCACTATTCTCATTTGTCCTTCAACTCTGGCAAGGCAGTGGATGTCGATTGGGTGAAAATGGGCAACATCAGGAAAATCAAACAAAATCACAGAATTACTTCAAAACCTGCACTCCTGTATTTAAAATCCTCAAATAAAACAAAATACTGCAAGCTTGTACACAAAAGATGAAGAAATTATTTGTGGTTTTGTGGAAGCACTAAAATAAGACTCAGGGCCCATTGTCCTAAACCTCAAGCTAAATTAAAATGCAGTCTCTGACCCAATGAGCAAAGTTAATAACTTGCATGTCCTACAGAAGGCCTTGCTGCATCATTACCAACACTTATTCATGGTCAAAACTCTAGACACTATCATAACCACATATGCCAAGGATATATTTGACAAGGTCAAAAACTTGCCTCTGATTAGAAGAGACATTATCATACAGACTAACATTGGTATTTGTAACATTTTATATTGTCTTTATTTACCTGTTGCATAGATTCAGATAATGCTTCTCCACTTGAAATCACATCAACTTCCTATTTTTTTATTATTATGGCCATTCCACATGAAGCACAACTAATATTAACTGACTGCATATAAATTAGACAGTAAATTAAAGGATAACCTTGTGTTTGCTTTTTATTTTTATCTAGCAAAGAATAGCCTTTCCACTAAGATAATTTAGCTTATGCTCTTTACCCTGGTAGCTTTCTAAAACATGAAATATAGAAAATATAAAATACAAATTATGACATACGAGTTGGGTCTTCCATATTCTTACAAGACTACTTTTTGTAGTCTCCAGCTCCATCTACCTAGAAACACCCAGGAAGAGACAGATGACTGAAGTGCCCAAACTTGAAAAGTTCATCAAACCACACATGGACATACAAAATTCAAGTACCCTGAACTTGCTGTGGCTGAGACAAAGGAAGTCCAAGAACCTTGTAACAGTAAATCAGACTGAAGCTGAGGCTGGTAAGCAACCAGTGAGGTTTAGGTGCAGAGCCACAGGCTGTTCTACACTGGCAACTGAACAGCTGAGAAGGAGAACATACAGCAACGTGATACTGATAAAAACTAAAGCAAGCTACTCTCAAGTGCCTTAAAACCCTGTGAAAGCTCTTCATGGTACTCAGAAACATGAAGAACTCGCCTAAGACACTTAACGGATCTAAGCACACCACTGGAAAAGGGAATTGAGGTGGAAACCACATCAGGGATAAAAAACAAAAAATACAAGAGGTTTAAAAAATATAACATTGGGGGATAAATGACTGAGCTGGCTTCACACAATGCAGGAATAAGAACACCACAGATGAGCTATACATATGTTGTATATATGTAAAAACTTGCTAGAGACAGTATGGCAACCAACTGCCATAACGCATCACTGACTGCATAGACAAAAACCTTTCCCTCAATCCAGGTTTTATCTTTGTTATTGAAAATGGAATTATGCCTTGTACTCCTCTCGGTGGGCACGGAAAACTACCTTAAACAAGACCGTCGCAAGTATTGCAAAACTTCTGGTGGACAGAAATTGGAAAAAAACATCAGTCCAAACTATCTCAGATATACACAAGCAGAAGGTGAGGGTGTAGACTGGATAAAACTGGTGAGATTCCCTTGGGGATACAGATGTAAGATCAATTTCTCCAGCTTAATTTGTATTAGAAGAGTAAATTCCAGCCAGTACTGTGTGTTTGAGGTGATGGTCAGGCAGTACGGTTCTGTCAAAACAGAGAACTACTTTTAAAAAATTTATCTCTCACTTTCACCCTTATCCCTCTCAATATAACTGAATTTCAGGCTCGTAGCAAAATTCCTACTTATTAAAAGGTAAGGAAATCAAAACAATTTTGGTAATAATAAGGATTTGATAACATACCTAGCCTTAGAATACAATTTTTCAGTCTTTTTACCATTAAATTGTATCAGTCAGAGTATTTGTAAAAATACCTGTTTCAGCACCATGTACCATATCCGAATGTAGCAAAGGGCATGCGAAACAACATTAAAAAAGCACTGCATATTTAAAGCTAATGTTCATAAGTAGATGTAGCGTTTAAAACTACAATACCTTAGGAAGACAGCGGGACTGAGACTTCTTAGGAACAGAAGCGATCTTGCTACCTTTCCCATTAAAATCCCACTGGAATACCACAGTCATGATTCCAGTGGAACTCACCTTATCGTAGCAGTAATGCAATATTTTTAGAGGAAACAATATAGCCCATGCCAAATTTATTAGCAGGCATCAGTGTTTGGAAATTAACCTAATGATCAAATTTTCAGGACCTACCAGCTCACTGTGAAAAGAAGGGGTCATCCTGCAAAGTGGCAAGCAGGTTCTACTCTAAATCTTGATGAAATAGTGCTCAATACCAAATGTATCTAAAAATACCAAACAAGCTTCACAAACTCCGCTCACAGATTGAGCTGCACCGTGAACATCCTCACAGGGGACCATAAGCTTTCCCATCGAAGGAATGAGAATAGATGTGAGTTAAAGAGCAACTCCATTTATTAAACTAGCCCTGCATAGCCCTGTTTCAGAGTTTCACAGAGATAAAGCAGAGACTTCAAACAGATGCATCAAATGGGAGCAGAAATGCAGTTCTCATGATGCGAGAAGGAGGAGTGTTGTGATGGGATGTGGGGAACAAGCATTTTTTTCAGGCAAGTAAATGCCATGTGACAGTAAGTAGTTTACATTCTTGAGGACAATATGCAAAAGAGTGAAGCAGCTTTGAACAGCCTTCTGTTTCTGGTGGCAGATGGTTCCCTTTTGGCTGAGCAGCAGTAAAGGTTCTTAATCAGGTCTACAAGTACAGTGAACCTTCACACTGCTGCAAGAGAAGCATCACTCCATTAAAAGCAAGTTCATAAGCAAGTGTTAATCCCCATGCAATGTAGCATTTATCATTTTTCATGCAAGTGCTCATTCCAAGAGGATTATCACTTCCCCATCCTGCCCTCTGGCTGACTACACGGGGCAGAGAAATTCTTTCTTCCATATGGAAGAGGAAAGGGAGGTTGGAGGAAGCTGTGATCTCCAGCTTCCAGTTTCACTGTAGCTGCTCCAAGTTGAAAGCGGGAAGAGCAGAGGCCAGTGTCACAGAAGCTGCTCTTCAATGAGCGTGGATAAGGCTCCCCAGAAGCTGTCTAGCAGTCCCTAACACGTGTCATGCTGCAAAGATGGGAGCAGAGAGGCAGGGGCTGAAAGAACCCTATGCTAAAATCAGTCTACAGGTCCTGTCAGCCTATACAGCTGAACGGGCAGAGGCACGTTTGACTTGTCCACATACAGGGCATTTTATTTGAGATAGATTAAAATGATACTATATGAAATGCCTCAGATAGTACTAAAGTACTGTAAGCATAGTTTTATGGGTAAGATATATAATTATATAAATCCACTTGTGCAAGTTTATGAAATTTGAGTTCCCTTTCCAAATTAGATTTGCACTTTTCTAAAGAACTGCCCTTTGGGGTGTAAAGACCTTAGAAAAGAACATATTTTAGGTGGAATTATATTAATTATATACTTTTACTTTCCTTTGGGCATAATGGCCTTGTCTCTACACTCATCCCTCTCCTGGCAGAACAGTCACAGACCACATGCAGCTCACCTGGGTGCTCTCATATAACACTTCTACTGTGCAACAACAAATGGAATTGTAGGCAATGCCAGGTAAAGACAAGAGTTCTGGACCAAGTGGTGTGTCAAAGCCATCACAGAGACAATTGTAATGTTATTCTCTAACATGTCACACGTACATAAAGTCAAAAGCACTGCATATACAAATCCAGCTAAAAGTGCTCATGATCTGCATCCACCACCCTATGCAGCTCCCCAGAAATAAATGCTGCAACAAAAACGAGATTACACGAGTGACATCTAGTGGACATACGCTTCCATAACAATCGATTTTGCCCAACCCCAAACCGTCACAAGCTGCGCACAGTGAAAGCAAGCACCTATTTATGTCTATATGCAGGATGATTTTGTCAGGAGCCACGGACTGACAGTGCTGCACACAGAGTTCTGAGCTCTCTTCCAGCTTGTTTAAATATGTTCCAGTGTTCGAGTGGCTTCACTGTGTAGCAATACGATGACCACAAAACATATGCCCAGGAAAGGAAAAGCAAAGTTTATTCTTCTGCCTTGGCTCTATTAAACAGATTAGAAGAAAAGGATCCTGTTGCAGTCAGTATTTCCTCTGGAATCCCAGATCCAACTTTCATCCCCTTCCAACCAGCTACAACTTGAAAAGCACTCTATTGATCAGGGCTCTGTTATGCTGCTCTTCCGAAGAACTACAATCTGGCATGGATATACAAACCTGTAATGTTCAGTAACCCTGTGACATGTTTGCTGTAAATAATACAAGTGGGATCCCTCACCCCAGCAATGGAGAAATGTGGAGGAAACCATGAACAATATACAAAAAGACAAACCTGCCCACTAAGTGACACTGAACATCAGTACACCTGTATTCTAGCCCTAGTTCCATCAGAGCTCTTCTCATGTGACCACCAGCAAGTGACAGACTAATAATCTTAATGTGCATTCAGTTTAAATGAGGATAAATAAATATGTAAGTTCAAACATATCTATAAATACATATACAAGAATATTCTGACATTTCCCAGGATGATATTCCTGTTTTCTTGTTTTATAGAATCCAAGATAACATACGCTTTTCTGGTCTCACTCTTTCTTGTGCCTTGTAAGATAAAGACATAAAGGAAGCAGCTAGTTAAAAACAAACTTGTAGGTAAGCAGGTCAAGGCCACTAAAGTATTGAGTAACCATCATACAAGTAAAGACATTTATCTTGAGGATGGCCAAACTGTTCTTTGGAAAATTAATCCATGCAGCGTGAGAGAGCACACTTTGCTGCTTGAGAACACAAGGTTGCTATTCAGTTACCTGTGAACACATTTAATTATCAAGTGGGATATACCATTGATGCTTTATTGCTCAGAAGAAAAATACAGGACAATGGGTCCCCAAGGCAGTCTAAATAGTCTAGGTATGGACTACGGGCATTATGTCCACAGAGTAAGAAGAGTCAACTGCATTGCCTTAATTTAAAATTGCCACCCCCCCCCAAAAAAAAAATCTGCGTTTTCTTTCTTTCCTGTGCCTAAGTTCCATCTTTTCCTAGATTGGGCTAGACCAGAAAGATTTTCTTCCATTTTGGATTTTTTTAAGGAGAGTTTCAGGCACAAAACAAATCTTTGCCAATAATCCAAGTTCTATTCTTTGTTGGTTTTGATTCCAAGATTCATTAACTGCAGAAGTATCCAATAAAACCATATAAAGACAGACAAGAAAATGACTACACATCACCGTTCTTGCATGGAATAAGCAGTTTGAAATTTCTAAATGATTGACATTATTCTGCTTTCCTTTCCACCAGGGGAAAAAAAAACAAAAAAACAAAAAAACCAAAACCAACCAACCAACCAACCAAACAAACAAAAAGAAGATAACCAAAGTTCTGAGAGATTCTCCAGAGCTGAGTTAGAAAAATTGGTGCACACTGGGCCTTTATGTGAAAAGCATCTCTGTCAGATGAATAATCGGGTAACTAAAAACTTATTGCATTTCTCTGTTCCTGTGATGAGACACAAGTGACACAAGTGGGACTTTCTTTGCAAGACTCCTGGACAATATGAAATTCCACAGCCAAAAAGTATGAGTTGTATATGCTAAAAATAATGTAGAGATATTTGTATCTACGACTATCTTCATCTTCCTAATAACTCTTACTTTTCCTTGTGACCTTATCCTTTGGTTTTCATAATACATTTCAACTGCCTGTGAAACCAAGACAGTTTCCTCATATGAAGGAAATTTTATGCCTTGCACAGAACAAAGTTGATGTTTAAAGAATCTAAGTGATGTTCTAATACAAAAAACATTAATGTTGGGTTTGATGAGTTATGACAGGACATAGATCAGTCAAGAAAACTGGTCAGAAGCTAAACAAGGTGTCTCATTACAGAACCTGGTTTAGAAAAATTGTAGTAAGTCCATCGAAGATACAGCCCAGGACTTGAGGTTTGTGTTTTAACGCTGGAAACCAAACAACCTGTGATCTGATCACACAGGAGTGACCTACTCAAACTATGTTGCTCTGACAAAACAGCAGGTATGCTCCAAGTAGGTAATTTCTCATGAAGGTTTCAGGACTCAAAAAACCATTTCTGGCCTGGTTGGTGAGAATCTTTACCTTTGTGACACATTCACCTCCCTTGAAAATCTACGGCAAACCTTCACAGACAGCTTTGCTGGAACCCTGGAAGACACTGCACAACCAAAAGGAGTTCAAAGCCTTTCCTTTGGGTCCTGGTGATGAACACACAGGACTGAAAAGTCAGACATTTCTGAGGATTGTGCCCCAAAATCAGCACATCATCAGCAAATGAGGAAAAAAACCTTAGAAGAGTCAGAAAGCCCTTGCACACCAAACTTAAAAACTCAGACCAGAGCAGAAAGAGATTTTGTAATATATCTTATTAATTTCAGGAAGGAGAAAACCCATCCGCCCATTAATGATCAATTTTTATGTCTTTAAAGACAAGAAAAAGTACTAAAGGTCAATCTAGAGAACACATTCAGGGACAAATTATGCTGCTGGTTTTTCAGTCAAGAAGCAATAGGGAAATTCAGTGAAATAACAGAGATATAGTCAGAGGTAAACTTGACCCTGTAAACAGAAAAAAAAATAGAGCCATTTGCAAAGATATTGGGAACAAAATTATTCAAGTGAAGTTCAATGAAATAAAAGCTACAACTAAGTTCAGTATACACTGCTAAATGTATCAAGTAGAGCACTAAAACGCTTACTGTAACAATTGTAAGAAAAAAAGTACTATCTATGTACATATTTAGGGTGCTATTAACTTTTTTTTTATTATTTTGTTCAGAACTCGTGTGACTCTGATCAGACATCTGTCACACTGAAATGTGATGTAAGTTATTTTGATTTTTTCTTTTGAAGGATTGCAGGCTCTGTATCACTTCGTAATTTATTACCTGTATAAAAACTCAAAATACAGCAAAGAAAAACAAAGTTAAGGACAATAGGAAAATTTAAANAATTTTCTGAAGTGTGTTTTTTATTATTTGAATAAATCGTAGTTCACTTGCATAAAATATCTTGAAACAGAAAGAAACTGTAAAAATTAGCCTTGTGATAGTCAATTATTAGTTTAGTTAGCAAAAGACTACATTTGATAGGTAGGATGGGGATTGAAAATCAGGTTTCAGAGTTCTGTTCTAAACTATATTACAAATGAGCTACAGTAGAAACTATAAAAGTAGTACAATAGCAACAGTGAGGGTTTATTCAAGTTTATGAAGAGCTTTGCAATCTAAGTATAGCTTATGTTAGTAAAGGAAAAAAACCCCTCCAGAAACCATAATATTCTTATGGTTACAATCAGAATTACAACCATGCTCGCTGATGGAAAGTTAACAGACAAGCCATAAACATACACACACACAACTCCACCCATAGTAATTCCACCCAAATTACTGGTTCATGAACAAGAAAATTCAGATTAAAATGGTTTATAATATTGAGGTAGTATTTCTAATACCTGCTATTCAAACAGCATATGGAAACATGGGAACCATAGCTTAGATAGGTTATTTAAAAGAAAAATTAGTTATTTACATAATGACTAATCTAGATTAAATCAGAAGGCAGCTAAAACAGTCTCCTCAAATTTTGTATACCTAGACAACTGACTATGAAAAAAAAAAGAAAGAAAGGATACTCAAAGAATGCAACAATGACCGTGGAAAAACAAAGGCCACAAGGATGTAGAAGAATGGAAGTTCCAGCTCTTCAGCCAGGCTGTTTAGTCAGGGTTTGGCATTTGCTTATACAAACTCCAGACTCTTGAGGTCTGTTTTATACTTCCAACATGCCAAAGTTCACAAAGGGTTGCACCGAAAGGTCTCATCCCAGGAACACAGAGGGATGTGCCTCCTTATGAAATGGGGTGTGTGGTCACTGCGGGCCAGGGGGAGCTGGCACTGGAAAATACAGCCAGGCTGCTCCACCATAACACCCAGAGATCAAGCAGACTCAATTCTTACAAAAACAACCCCTCGTGGTGTTAGACCTGGCTGTGACACTTCACTGGTGACAGTGTCCTGCACCGTGTGCTTCAGAGTTCATGTGGTCACAAGCAGCAAATATTTCAATGACGAGGACCACCATCGTCACTGCTGGGAAGACAATACATTGAATTTCCCCCCACTTTCCCTTAAAAGAAACAAGATGGTAAAGAAACTCAGCAGTATTTTGGTGCAATTCCCCCAGACAAACACTGGAAACTGTCCCTCTCAGGACTTACAGGACTCTGGCCAGAAATTAAGAAATACAGGCTCTGCCTAGCTAGTTGCAAACATGACAAAACAAAACACTTAAAAACACACACAAAAAAAAACCAAAAAACAAAACAAAAAACCAAAAAACCCCAAACAAAAACCAAACAAACAAAGAAATAAAAAATAATTTTTTAAAAATTAAATATATGCCCAAGTATCCATAAGTGAGTATGATTCCATCATTGGAAGAGTTTCCCATACTGGCCAAAAGTAAGATAAAACTTGCAGTGAGATTTTTCTTTTTCCTGTGTTTGTTTATGTGATAAAGGTCATGTTCTTTTAAGGAATTTCAGCGCTTCATCAGATGTAGCAGAGTATGAATTCTGCTGCTGAGCTCTGAGGTCTGGTTAATTCCTTTTGTCAACCTGTTGTCTCACCGAGGTGGTGACTTGTAGTAAAATCAATAGAAAATGACAAATATGTAGAACAGCCAGATTATCTTGGTCCTTTAGACTGCTCTTGTAGAATCACAAGACAAAACCTCATAGACTCACAAAACTCAGAGGGAAAAGATTTCAGTGTATAACTGGTAGGGAAGTCGGGTAAGTCTTCATAAAAACAAAAAAAAGGTTTCTCTGTCAGGAGCAAACCAATCAAGTCATCGTGCCACCTTTAAAGTGGTCCAGTTTCAGCAAACACCTTTGATCTGCCCCAGTGTTCTGTTACTAATCTGCTGCTGAGGAAGAAATATGCAAAATGCAGCAGTGACAGTGAACAACAGAACCTTGTCGTGCCTAGACACGGACACATCACACAGCACAGCAGGTCATGGGAAAAGTCAGCTCTCATCCTCATACTACAAAAAATATAGAATTCCAAAAGGAAAAAAAACCTAATGCTTTCTGCTTACCTGATATGGGACGATGCTCCCGTGAGCAGTACCCCAGCGTTTTGCTTCAATTTTGCAATTAAGGTAATTAGCTGCTACATGAGTGAGACAGGCCACCTGGAAATGGAGAAAAAGTACAGTATTCAGGGAAGTGAAACTTCACTGGCAACTTCTCTGAGATTTCTGTCTATTTCTATGTGCTTCAGATACATAAGTCAAAATATTTATGGCACAAAATTATCCTTTGGATATTATATATTATGTACACTTTTTAATATTAAAAAAATCAGGCTACAACTATGTCACGGACGTTCTTGTTCAAATACAACTCAACAAACTCAAAATTTAACACATTCCCTATAACACTAGTAATGCTAGACATACACAGCATTAAACTGCCCTAAGAGTTAAGATGTATTACCCTAAATATTTTGCAGAATGATCAACTGCAGCAAAGAAAAGATCAGTGTCTTCTCCCAAGTCTAGTGGGAAGCATGATGGATTTGTGGGATGCAACTCACCATTTCCTGAACCTCAATCCCAAGCTTAAAACACAAAGGCTTTTTCTCAGTTACAAGATTATCTTTTAGTTTTCTCCTATGCTGCTCATTTTACAAGTCCAAGCTACGGAAAACACTTCTCAGTTCTTCAGCTCCCCACATGTTCTGTAATATTAATTAAGTGGTAGGCCTTAATAAGTGGTCTGTCATTAGCAGATAAGGAGATTCATCAAGTTATTAGTTAGACAGACAAAATTAGAAAAATATTAACTCTGAGAAAAATACGGTATGCTCATTTAGTAACCAGAATTTGAGGGGTTTAATATATATCTCATAGGCACGATTATACCTTAGGAAAAAGAAGTGAATATTTATGTTGCACAGCAATGCATGAAAATCAGTGGTTCTGTTATAATCAATGGCAGATTTTTGTTCTGAATTCTTGGAGAGAATACAGTGCATGACTATATCTGAAACCAATAAACCATTGAAGTTACCGTGCAAGGTTATCACTAATTCACCAGACACAATAAATTGGTTTTGTTCTGTTCACTGGTTGCACCAGTAAGTGCAAGTGCTTGTCTAAACAGTGGGCAATGTGACCATTTTTTTCTAAAAAGATTATTTTCTCCATATTTTCCCCCTGGATGAAAAAATTCGCTATGACGACAAAAGTTTTTACACTATTTTGTGCCTATTAAACAGTCTCATCTATAACAAAACTTCTAGTATTTAATTCAAAGTCCACCATTCATATTCCAATGTGTGAATTATATCAGAATTTCCAGAAAACAGAATGCCATTTCATTTTCTTCTTCGTTCTCCATGTATTCTGAAAAGGCAATGTGAATGTGTCACCCTCACATTTAAAGCAAACATTTAACTGTAAATCACAGATGCAGTGATTTAGTACAGCACAAAGCCTAGGAAAACATACAGCAAATAAGAGTTCAACTGCTGACAAGAATGACATTCATATACACTAACTACAAATAAAATTCCTTATCACTGAGTAGTGTTGAGAAACACTTTGCAGCTGGATTTCACTGCAGTTTGTTATAGGGATGGGTAGGAGTTTCTAAAACAAAATTCCTCACAAGAAGTTTCAGAAGAAAACTTCCCTGCTGAAAAATATACCTTCTGAACACTGTGCTGCAAACTGCTTCAGCTTCCTGGATGAGATGAATGTAACATTTTCAGTAATGGAAAACAATACACATCTAGATTTCTCCAAAGCACTCCTTCGCAGTACAGTGGGAGAAAAAGGATTAAAACATAATACTCACAATAATGAAATTGCACCACTAAAGCTCCTGCTCAAAGCCTTGTTTCAGTAGCAACAGACAGAAAATGCAAGGGGAATCAGAAGTGATTTTGGAACTAAGAGATGCTGAGTCTATATCAAGGGCTCAGTTCAACTTGCTACTTAGTATGGAGAATAATTCCATTTCAGCCAATGTACTGACCACTTGCTTGAATGCATATGCCCATGTAGCCTATGAAAGCAGTTTACTTATTACTGTTTTTCCAATAAATCATAAGGAAAAAGGCTTTTGGCTCCCTCTGGCTTCCTTCTCTGAGTTGGGTGTCTTGTTCATGGTCAAATTAGCCAGCCAAAAAGAGTATTTAGCAGTAGTCACGGTATCATCACTAAACAAATAAACCTATGCAGACCACATCAAAGTAAATATTTCAGTGTTTAGTGTTTTGTGTACAAATACACTTAGCTGAGTGAACTCTAAAGTCTTTTGGCCCATTTATAATAATGCTCTGACAAGTTCAACAAATTTAAAAGATGATTCTGTTTCTACTGTCCCATGAAACTGTTACAGTCATTCCCAGGACTACCATGATTTTTCTTTCTCTCTCTTCCTGGCTCACTTAATTCTCTTTGGTCTCGCCAAAGATTTAGTCCCACTAAAATGGCACTATCAAAAAAAAAACCTTCCACCACAAACAATTTGTGCCCTTAATAAAGAACACAAAGAATTTATCTACCTGTGCCTTAGAGTTGTTTAGCAAACTGCTGAACCAGAAGTATAAAAAAGGTATTGCAACTGAACGTTCCTACTGACATTATATCTCCTAGGGAAAAAAAAAAAAATTAACAATGTAAGTCTCTTTCTCCAAATTCCCCCCGTAATTCAAGACTCAGGACCTCACTGCTCGAGACACTTCTTGCAGCAGGAATATCTCTAATACAATCAATCCCTCAAATTGAGGTTTGGGTACATCTGCATGACATATTCAGCTAAGTATTTTTAAATCTATATTTAAAACTGCTTTCCTGAAACTCTATAGACCCATTTCTTTTCTCCTTTAATTAAGAACTAATCCTTAAAAGTAACCTTTGAACTTGTAACATTAAAGCAGACGTACTACAATGATAGAGACACCTCTGTATTCCTGTGCTTGCAGGGACAGACCTATGCACAGTAAATATGTATTATCAAATATCTACAGATAAGCGTTTCTTTATTTCACATCACTGAAGGGAGCACATATTTCAACATTCCTTTCTAATATTACTGTTGATGGCCAAATCACATAGCGGTGTTACAGACTTACTTAAACCAGAACAAAAAGAGAGCTGCATTAAGGTCTGAAAAGTTATGCTCAGCTTATGATGGAATCAGACAGATGGGAAACAAGATATTAAAAGCCACAAGGTCAGTAGACAAAGAAAAGAGACAGAATTTCAAAAGATTTTTTTCAAGACAGCACATCAAACATAATTTATTACAATGAGTTCACTGAGTCAATCAATCATTTACATGCAGTTTCAACAAGTGTATATGAATAACAAAAGAAGACAGGTAACTGGAAAGAGGAGAAAATAACATTTTAATTATATTCTTTACTTTCTTCTCCCTCCAATTTTGTGTCTGCTATCCGGCCACGTATCTTAACAAGGCTTTGACTCTAAGCCAAGTTAATTTACTTTTTTCTCATTCTTGTTTACTTTTTCTTAAAGTAAGCATGTAGACTGTCTCTTAGGAGCTTTGAGACAGGCAGTTTACAACCACACAGAAAACTTATTTTACACTATTCCACAGAACTTGTAACACAGATATTAATTTATAAATTTGTAGAAAAAAATCACTCCCGAAAATGCCATTGCCTTCTGTCATGCAAAGATGATTAATCTTCCATTTACACCTTTTCCATACTTCTAGTGACATGGAAAAAAATCCTCACACGAGAAAAATGTGAACGTAAGACCACAATCCACATTTGGTGCACACTAAAAAAGTCTCTTAAAACCACTGATCCTATGCTAGTATTTACCTAATGACTGATTTAACATGTTTTCCCCATGTTGCCATAAATAGATGACAGTAATAAATCAAAATTCAAGTTGCACTAATTTTGCTTTTGCAGTTATTCCCTGCTGCCCTTATTGAAGCTGCTTCCATGGACACGTGCATGGGGTGATTCGCAGCTCTTGCTCCTTGAGTCATTTTTTCATTTAAAAAAACCCAAAAACCCCCCCCAAACCTCCATCTCTACCAGGAAAACCTCCCTTTGTTCAGAAGAAACCCGTCCTCTTCCAGCGAATTGTGGAATCCCGAAGCATCACCCCAATGGTTTCAGGATGCAGCACAGCTCCACAACGAATGGTGCTGTTCGACCACTTTTTAGGCAGGGAATTGTGTTTCAAACTCCTGCAAGAGCGAACTGGGCAGCAGGAACCAAGCAAGAAAGCTGCCACAGCCCAAGGCAGCACATGGAACAGCATTCCCGGGAGCCATCGCCAGGTATCACCGTGTGTTTGGGCACAGAAGGGCTGCCCACCCTGGAGAGAGAGACCTGCAGGAGCTGAAAGTCAGCTCAAGAGTGACATGGGTAGGGCAGGCATTCCCCCCTGCAAACACACAGCAAAGCCACTGCCCACAGACCTGCAGGATTTTGCTGTTTTATCAGCGGTGTCCCCACAGCAGGTCTGGCCCCCTGAATTCACAGCTGTTGTCCCTTAATTCCATAATCCCTCTCCACACAGCCCTTTTTCCTCCCCTTTAAGAGGCAGCAGTACCATAGCTGCTTTCAACCAGCAATTTGTAGACCAGCAAATTTCACGAATGACTTTAGAAAGGTCTGCTAAAGTTAACTAAAAAAAGCAAGACCACTACCATGTACACCAAGGCTTACTGCTAAAGAGTTTTTTGTGGTCACGTTATAAACTCTGTCCTCCAGGTAAAAAGCATTTTCTTCCCAGTGACACTGATTTCTTTTAATGCAAACCTCCAGGAAATGATCATAAATTCACCCTTCACAAGAGAAAACTCCTGGCACTGAAGCATTAGTAAATGGCATAATCCCAGTCACAAGTACAATCCTGCAGAGGTAAATTCAACTCTTTAATGACAAATATCTGCAGTTTTAAAACAGGTCTCACATTGTGTCCTGTTTTAGTGCCTTCCAACCAGATCCTTAGGTGGGTACCCAACGCTGTGCCTGTAACCTCGTGCAGCAGCAAACAGCACACAGCAAATCACAGTCACACGAATGATGTGCCAGGTGGTGCCTAATGAACCAGAAACAATTAAAAAAAACCCTAACCATGAGAAAAGCAAAGGCAATGTAATTAAAAATTACATTATATATATCGAACACGGATTCTCAGTGGGGAAGATGAATAAACCCAGCCAGATGTTGAATTACACAGTTGTGTAGATACTGTTTTAGCATTAAAGTGATACCACCTTTTGTATTATAAAAAAAAATATTTCAGACTACCCAAACAGAGAAACTGAGGCATTTGCAAAAACACAATGCTTTTGTATTGCAGGGAACTGCCAGGTTCAGTGAAATGCAATAACAAAAAACAACTGGTCTACAAATTATTTTTAATGAGCTGTTTAGAGATTATAGAAGACCAGCCTGGGTGTTTGTGTGCTTCCCACAGCATGGAGATTAACCCCTGATTAAGATTCAATTAGTATTAACAATAACGAAGATTGATGCAACTAACAGATCTAGGACTTGCAGTTTCAAAAATATTATTATTCAGCACAGAGTTTCAAGAGAAAGTAAAGGTTAAGCCTATCCTATCTCTCCTCAGTCTCCAATTAAAACAAACAAAACCAATAAACTTACATTCAGCTGAATTTTAGGGAAGGATCAGAAATAAAAATCCTGACCACAGAATCTACTAGACAGCACTGTCATTAAAGAGAAAAAGGAAAGAAAAAGAGATTTCTTTTAAATGAACTCCAGTTGAAGAAAGACACGTTTTAAAAGGAAGAAAAAATTTCATTTCCTTGATTACAAGAAAATACTAATCAGGTTTTTTTCTGAAAGTGTAAAGAAAGATACAGCTTCAATCACTGAAAAAATCCTGTATCAGCTTCATAATAACACAGAAACATCTCTAAGGAATCTGTCACTTAAAAAAAAAAATCTATTAAAGAGAATCTTCAGATTAAAAATACCAAGAACTCCAAAGCTAGTCTGTATACTCTGGCAAATCCAAAAATTAAGGCACTGAGTTTCTCAGGAGGGGAAGAAAAAATAAAAAAAATAAAGCCTATCAATGTGTTTTCCCATAACATGATCCTGGAAACAGATGAATCACCTTAAAAGTAACTTTGAAAACTAATCCCTTTCTGGCAATTCCATGACATGGAAAATTCAGCCAAAACAGTTAAAACTTTGGCAGAGTTCTAACAACTGAAATCAGATGCCGGTAATAGACATATCAGACAACCTTAACCATAAACTTCTACAATTATTTCCTGAAGTCTTTATTCTCTCTGAAGAAAGAGTATATATCCACTGGAATATTAAATTCATTACTCTCTGTATTTCACTCAGCTTTACTACATCCAGGTGAAATGCAACTTATAAAAAGTTTATTCTGCTACATTTCATAGCTTTTTAAAACCATAATACATTGTCTTGTATTATTTCTTAATCATAGCCTTTACCAACAACAACCTACGCGTATAATACGTATTACAACTCATCCCGTTTTTAATCCTATGCAACGATGTCTGGTTGTATTTCACTGATTGCTTAGAAAAGAGCACAGATCAGGTTCTCAGAGTGGCTTCCAGCCACGTAAAGAACCGCAGGCAGACTCGTAAGGCACGGACCAGTTTGAGCTGTGGGAGGGTCGCCCACGTAGAGAAACTCCCCCACTCAGTGACAGCGCTTAGAGGGGAGGAAGTGGAGGAGTATCAGGGAGTGAGAGGAGAGGGAGACAAAGAGGCTCCACAGCAGCCAGGACTCACCACACAGAGGTTTCCCTGTGCTCTCTCCATGTGGCTGAAGGTCCCGGGGCGATGGCAGAGCAGGAACATCTCCTCTGCGTCTCCCCCACCGCCCCAAGTGCTCTCACACGACACGTACGCGGCTCTGGAAGTACAACGGAACCAAACAATGAGGACAAGGGTTCAGCCGGTGTGGAGACATCACTGAGGTTAAACCAGCCTGTGCCTGCACCAAAACTGCTTCCATAAAGACAAAAAGATGGGCCATGGCCATAGGAGATGCCCTCATGAAGAGAACTGAAGGGCCCACATGCAGACCAGATCCACTTCTTAAGAGGAGTCTGTTGCCTCCCCAAGGACCCTGGTATGGCCATCAAATTATTATTTGCTATCGATCATTCAGGTAGTCTGAAGGTGATCAAGAGAGACTTCATGGCTTTGGGGTGACTTGGTAAGGGACCACAGAAATGTGGTGGGATGACATGTGCAACTGGAGAGCTGTAATGGCGGCTCTAAACTGCTCAGAAGGTTCAGGCAAGGCAGGAGAGGCAGTGGAGAAGCCATGCTTGTTAGGCAGTGTTTTGGTTGCCTAGAGCTGAAGGATGGTGATGATAGGGTTTGTTTGTGGGTAAGAACCCAGGAGAAGGCCAACAGGGAAGATGTCCTGACAGCAGCCTCTTATACACCACCCAGGCAAGATGAAGAGGCAGATGGAATATTCTGTGAGCAGCTGAGAGAAGTCACACAATTGCCATTCCTTGTCCTCATGAGGGGCTTCAACACACTGTTGGAAACACAACACAGCAAAGAAGAAACAGTCAAGAAGGTCCCTGGAGTGCATGGAAAATTAATTACTGATCCAGCAAGCGTCCTGAGTGAACCAATTTGGGAAGGGGCCAGCTGGACCTCTTGTTTGTGGACAGAGGACTTGTGGGTGGTGATGGAAGGCTGTCTTGGGCACGGCAGTCACAAAATGACAGAATTTTTAATTCTTGGAGAAGGAAGGATAGAGGAATCAGCAGAACCATTACCTTGGAATTCCAGATGGCAGATTTGGCCTGTTTAGGAGATCGGTTGAGAAAGTCCCTTGGGAGGCAGTCCTGTAGGACAAAGGAGGCTAGGAAGGCTGAAGAGTCTACATGAAGGAAATCCTAAAGGTTCAGACACAGGATCATCATATGACACATGCAGGACAATCAGAGGATCAGGCCCAGCCACACCTCAAATCCTGTGTTCAGTTTTGGGCCCCTCACCACCAGAAAGACATTGAGGTGCTGAAGCGTGTCTGGAGAAGGGCAACAAAGCTGGTGAAGGGTCTGGAGCACAAGTGTGATGAGGAGTGACTGAGGGAGCTGGGGCTGTTCAGCCTGGGAGGGGACCTTATCATTCTCTACAACTACCTGAGAAGAGGCTGTAACCAGGTGGGGGTCAGTCTCTTCTCCCAGGTAACAAGTGATAGGACAAGAGGAAATGGCCTCTAAACCAAGGAGGTTTAGATCAGATATTAAGAAAAAATTCTTCACTGAAAGGGCTGTCAGGCATTGAAATAGCCTGCCCAGGGCAGTGGTGGAGTCACCCTAACTGGAAGTGTTTAAAAGATGTGGCACTTGGGGGCACAGTTTAAGAGCGGACTTGGCAGAGCTGGGTTTACAGCTGGACTTGATGATCTTAAAGATCTTTTCCAACCTAAATGATTCTTTTCTATTCTAAAAAAGGCAGCTGTATTTGACAGTTGAGAATGGAAACAAGAAAGTATAAAAATACAATGCAGACAAACAGAGTTTGCTCATATAAAACTTAATTACCTGTGAAGACAAGCATCAGAATAAATACAGCAATATTTCTTCGTTTGCAACAGGGCAGTACCTACAGGCTCCAAACTGGATGCTACATACACTTTGTGAAGGATTTTATTGTGTTATTTAATTGATAGTGGAAAGCTGTCAGCCTCCAAAAGTAGCTGTGTTGAGGCACTTTCCACTTTTGATTTTATGATTCAGAACAGGGCCATTTACCATGAAAATATTCATGCACCTAACCGTTTACAACACTCCTATTTTTGGCCTCCACATTTATCAGCCTCAATACTTACACAGAAAAAAAGATTTTTAAGCATGTTTATCTACTCCTGACAATGTTATTTTCATCTTATCAGAGTGAACAGACATATATGTAAAATATAACAGTAATTTTAACAGCTTAGGCTGCAACAGCGCAAACAGGTAGATTTTTAGATTTTTGATTCGCTACCCCAGGAGGCGCAAACAGAAACAAGCTATGTCTATTGTATGACAAATGTGCAAATATTCCACCCTATTATCACAGCCAAATCTCCTGTTCATTACAGTAATTTTCTCAGCAGAACAATGGCATTATTTCTAACACTGAAAGACCTCTGGTCGCTGCCCAATAAGTACTTTGGTGCTAATGCACTACAGGGATGGCACGAGAAACAAACCCTTGCAATTGAATGAAATGTCTGGAATAGCATGTTTTGCAATGCCCAAGAATGTATTTCTGTGCCTCTGCCGCATTCAGGAACACCCATAATGCTTTTTAGAGCACTTTAATGTTGTTTGCAATGCAGATGTGGTTCATCTACTGAGCTGTTAAACAGCACGCAAGTCAGAGGAATGTGGCCCAAAGTTCTATTTGACTTGAGTATTGCCAATGAGTCTGGAGTGAGTGGAAGATACGGCACTTCTGCATGATAATGCTTTTTGAATAGTGGCAACAAATTTGTAAAAGATACCATGAAGAAGGAAGTTATTCTTTAATCAGTCTACAAAAATACTTAAGTAGTACCACAGAAAACCCAAAATGTTTTATTGCAGAGCAAGCTTGAACGAAAATAACTTCACATATGTTTACCAGAGAAATCTAGCACTACAAAAATTCATTTCTAGCAAGGCAAAGGATTTTTAGAAATAACTGAACTTTGACTAGACACTCACACGTCTATAGGCCCTGATGGGATCCACCCCAGAGAAATAAGGGAACTGGTGACAGAGCTTGCCAAACCACTTTCCATCATCCACCGGCACTCCTGGTTAACCAGAGAACTTCCAGCTGACTGGAAATTAGTAAATGTAACATCCATCTACAAGAAGAGTCAGAAGGGCGATCTGGGGAACTCCAGACCTGCCAGCCTTGGTTCCAGGCAAACTCATGGAAAAGCTCATTCTAAGAGCCAACAGGCACATGCAGGACAATCAGAGGATTGAGCCCAGGCAACATGGATTTACAAAAGGCAGATCCTGCTTGACCAACCTGATCTCCTATAAGAAAGCGCCCAGGTTAGTAGATGAGAGAAAGGCTGTGGATGTGACCTATCTAGACTTCAGTAAAGCAGTTGACACTGTCTCCCACAGCACCCTCCCAGAAAAACTGACTGCTCGTGGCTTGGATGGGTGGACTCTTCCATGGGTAAAAACCTGGCTGGATGGCAGGACATGGAGAGTTGTGGTGAGTGGAATTAAATCCAGTTGGCAGCCAGGCATCAGCAGCCTTGCCCAGGGCTCAGTACCATTTAATATCTTTATTGACGGTCCAGACATGGGGATTGAGTGCACCCTCAGGAAACCTGCAGACAAAATTAAGTTGGGGGAGTGTTGATCTGCTCAGGGGTAGAAAGGTTCTGCAGAGAGACCTGGGCAGACTCGGTCAGTGGGCAAAGGACAACACTGTGAGGTTCAATAAGGCAAAGTGCAGGGTCCTGCAGGACCTGGGCAGGGATCATCCCCCTCTACTGGGCACTGGTGAGGCCACACCTCGAGTTCTGCATTCAGGTGCAAGCCTCTCCCTCTAAAAAGGACACTGAGGTGCTGGAGCATGTCCAGTGAAAGGCAACAAGGCTCATGAAAGGACTAGAGAAGAGAGTTATCTGAAGTAATCAAAGCAAGCAGTTGGAAACCTTTGCTATCATTCCATTAGCATACCCCAAAATGCCACGCTTGTTAAGGTTTATTAGATTTCCAGAGGTTCAACAGCACATAACAACCACGTGTCTTGCTAACTTAAAAATTTTCTATGACATAAAATTGAACCTCTTCCATCAAGTTAAAACCTTTTAACTTGCTATTTGCATAAGTAAATAGCACATAATGCGTTGAAAGGCTTCTGCCAAATTTGATCAATTTATAGAATTACTTCTAAAAAACTTCTCTGAGCTTAGAGGGACAGGTGAGCTTTTGGGGTACACTAAAAGTGTTTATTCTGCTACCAGTTACTTAAATCATTCCTATTTCTTTTCAGCTACCCAGGTTACCCTTTTAATACTCAGCATGACTCTGAAATTTGATCTGCTGGTAATAAACATCTTGATTCCACTTCCATGACTACGCCCTTATTTAAAGGTCATCTAAATAATACACTCATTAAAAGAAATGTCTTCCTTTGTCTTCAAACTCTCTCCCTTACCCACTTCAGACAGCCATTTTTATTTTTCTTTTAGTAATAAAGGGGCGCGTTTTTTCTATCTCCTTCCCAGTCTCTCTCTAATTGATGACAGAGGCAGATCAACACCGAAAATGAAGCTGCAACTCATTCAGGCTTAGTTTCATTAGCACAAGAACAATGGCAGTGAAGACAAAAAGACACAGAATTTACTGTCAGGTAGCAGCTAAAGAAGACATTTGAATATGTATTCTGTTTACAGAGTAAAGAAAGCCACTAAATAAAACAAAGATCCAGTTGGAGTATGTTCTACCAATGACTGCATAACTAATCATTAGAAATCATAACACACATTCCACAGAGACCAATATTAAATTGAGTTACTGTCATGTTACTGTGGTCTTCTGCTCTATTCAATCAAATTCTGGCAGCTTAAAACCCAGAGGGATAAGTTCTGTTCTTTGTTATACTGATGTCTTCAGTGGAAATTATCAAGACTTGCGGCCAAGAAAAGTGTTCAAAGCCCAGTAGATGTTTAAAGAAACGTTCACATTAATTTAGATTTTATTATTTTCCCACACCAGAGCTATACAGTGAAAAAGATGGCATCTCCATACAGCACCTACTCAATTTTTTATTACAATGGAGAATAAGAAGCCAATGTTTTGCAAAGATGACGTTTTAAAAGCTTGTTAAAAACCCACTTATTCAAACCATACCCAAACCAACCGGGCAACAGTCCTCCTAGACAGCCTCCAAAGTCACCAGAAGCAATGACCTCTAAAACAAGGTTGGCTTCCTGTATTCAGTCGGCTCACAACTCTCAGCAAGCAGAGAGCAAGATACTGTGAAGACACCTGAGCAGTATTTAAGCTCCAAGGTTGACATTTGTCACATAATTTACGGCTCAGGGATTGTGTGATGCCACACGTGTCCTACAGGCACTGTGCAATTGCTCCCACTTTCACCTTTCCTCAATAATTTCTAAAAGACCTGCCAGGAAAGCCCTCAATAGACAGCACTAAAAGCACCTTAAACAGATAAGCCTTAAGCCCAACTGTCCTGGGAAAATACGACGCAGAAACAAACACCAGTAGCTTCTAAACCTCTTCATTACCTCAGTGAACTAACTGTTAAATCAAGCACAAAGATGGAACATAGAAAATAGTTTATATCATTTATTCTATGTTTTTCTAGGGTCACTTTGAAATTTTAAGAATATTAAGAGTTTGCTATGGCAAATACAAACTTAAACATAGTAATTAGAAGCAGAGAAGTGTCTGATGAACAATCATATAATACAAACAATATTAACCACATTACCCTGTCTGTGGAATCTGGGGAAAAATACACTTCAAAATTGCAGAAATGTTAAATGTAAAATACTTCTTGCAGCTTTTCAATCCAAAAGAAACCAATTTATTACAGTATTTGTTAGAGCCTGGTCATAATTAAATACAGGAAGGATATTAAAACTTCCAAGAGATTTTTTTAAGCCACAACAGAAGAAAAAGCACGATTGCATAATTGGAACCAAATCCAAAACCCACTTCCTTCTTATTTACTAGTATCATCTAAAGGACACTATTTAGATGCTGAAAGGTCTGGAGCTGACAACTATGAATCATCTAAAAGTCAAAAATTTCAAAGGAATTGTACGACATGGGTTAAAAGTTTAGAGATGAGAGATACAGAAAGTCAGCGCTCACTGCAAAACCACATCCGAGGAGTCACCCTATCTCTTGTCAACAAAATCAGAGAATCCTATTTTGCTGTGGGGAAAGAAATCCTCTTTGGTAGTAATAAGTGTCCACTAAACAGAACTTGAAAGAAAGATTTCTTTTTTAAGGTATTCTAAAAGTCATATTTCTTCAGAGAACAGGAGTTCACTTATAATTTGGTTCTGCACAGACCAGTTAAATACGAAACTAACTTGCCAGTCAGTGGGATATTTTTTTAAAAAGCTTCTGATGATTTTAGTTGGCCATTGAATTCAGTACAATGCTTTTTTCCATTTGCATATCTGTGCAGGGAATTAGCATCAAAAGCATGGCCCAGCCCTCCCTTCTGGGGGAAAAAAGAAAAATGAAATCCTCTTACAATCCTATAAGGCATGCAGAAAAGTGACAGCACAGAGATGGACATGGACATGCTAGGTTTCTTGCTATAAAATAAATCGTGCGGTTTTCAAGATTTTCTAATTATTTGAGTGCTTTAACCCCCGGGTTTTTGGTTTGTTTTTTTCCTTCCTGACAGAATCAAAGACATCAACACTGACCAATGAGGACATATGTACTGTCCAGCTTCACAGCTCTCAGTTCAGATGAAAGGATGGACACAAGGGGCAAGTACACTCCTCTATTAGCTGAGTGCATGAAATGCTGCCAAACCCCAGAAGCTTCATGCAAGTCCTTCGCTGTTGCAACACTGTTAACAGGAGGACGGTTCAGTAACGCTTTTGTTTTGCACACAGAAAAGAATATTCCTTTTTTTTCCCTCATTCAAAATGACCACATTTCAGTGAAACTCATTCTGAACGAAAAGCTATCCCGACACATCTGTTTGACCTCCAGATCCCACCATTAATCACCTTCAACAAGAGCCCAACAAACCAAAAGTCTGCAGCTTTAGGTTCCTCGTTGCTTTGGCAGCATCCCTGGGAAACTTCCAAAGGTGATTCTTTTTAAACATTCACCACATGAGGAAGAGCTAGTTTTAGGTATCTCAGCTTGGGTGTAAAACCATAATCCCTGTGAAAGTGTGGATCTTCAAAGAACCTGATCTTATCACCGTAATTGTCTAACTTTCCTTTAAAAAAAAACCATTACCACCAGAAGTACTGCCAGAGCAATTTATTTACATTAATTTTCAGATTTGTGCTACTCTTTCTTACTAAACTCATCCTCAAAGACTTACAACCAACCACGAGTCTCACAAAAAGGAAGAAAATGAGCCAGGAAAATGAGATTTTCTCTCTGAGGGAGGCTTAGCTGTCAGTCCCATTTTATTTTGTTCATTTTAACACTTTTTTTTGTTTTTATGGGATTGATCGCATGGTTTATTTTTGGTACTCTAGCACTTCAACTACAAACACTTCTTCCAATTTAATATAGGTTCTCATTACAATCTTGGGCCAACACCCTAAAATTATTTTGGACTGAAGTAAGAGATTATCTAAAAGAAAAGCACTGTTTTCTGAATAATATCTTATACTCATCCTCCGTTCCAAAATACCTACGTATCTGAGTTTAATTTACCCAACACTGAAGTAAATATAACCACCTATTTTTCAATGAGGATGTGCATGAATTACTTGTTAATCACTGCTAGACAACTATAATTTGATATTAAGCATGGAAAGAGTGAATGCTTAAAAGAACCCACTATGAAAACATCCATTCACCATTTAGTACTTTTTCAGCTAAGCATGTAGAAGACAAACACCACATCACATGTTTTGTTCACTAACATCTATCCAGGTCTTTGATCCCTTTCTTATATATGACAGTGAGTGTCCTAAAGGATGATAATGTGAAGTTCAGATGGAAATTTTGCAATATAAGAACATTTTTGTGCATACCCAAATCTATCCTAACCAAGGAAAAGATTCTATAGAAAAATGAGGTAACAAGCTGAAATATAACAGCTAGAGCAAAACTTAATTTCAACTGTTCTTACTTTCACCATTTGATAAAATATCTATTAATAATCAAGAAGGCTTCATTAAAAAAGCCAAAAAAAACAGTGGAACAAGGAACAAAAGAAATAAAAAATAAAATTTAAAAAACAACAACAACAAATAAAAAACCCCCAAACCACAAAAACAATAAACAAAACTAAACAGAAGTACTTTGGAAATTAATAAAAAATACCAGAAGTCCTTTTAACTAAATTAGAAAGGAAAAAGGTCAAGGAGAAGCTACCATGATATATAACACTACAATACCTTAAACATAAAAACCCTCTACATCCATATATGTACAAAACACTTGATATGTATTTAACATACATTTTAAATATTTTCCTAAACTGCTTATTACATTTTTCAAATACAGACAACATTTACAAACACATTTAAGTATAATTAAGTTCAGTCCTCACAAACATTTCTTCTGAAACAAATGAAAAGTTCTTTGTCGGTTTGAGCAAGGGCTTCCCCTCCCTGCCAGACGTGATTTTGGTAGGTATTTAGACAAGGCACTAAAGCAAGAGCAACTTCAATCATTAGACTCAATCTAATTATTATCGCACAATGATATAGGTGGGAAAGAACATTTGGAGGTCATCGTGTCCAACCTCCTGCTCAGTGGGCACTGTCATCCCTCAACTGCACTGCCAGATATAATGTGAAGAAAAATACGATGGAATAAAGGAGAAAGTAACGGAGCACCGTGGTAGCCTTGATTAGAACATCATACAATTTGAATGCACACTTTAAAATGCAAACAAAAATTCCTCTGCGCCACACACCCGGTTGGTACCAGGAGGTACCTCCATCAGCAAGCCAACATATCATCCAATCATATGCAGCTCATACCAACACCACTTTCTTTTTATAAGTTATAAATCACTGCACCAGCAGTGCTTAAACATTCAAAGAAAATTTCAGGTTCCCATTATTTGTAGTATATTGTATATCTTTCATGATCAAAACAACTTTGTCTTTACTATGCCTAGGAAAAATGCTGCATCTTCAAGGTTACGTTATTAATTCTCATTACTGCGATTGCTCTGGGTGATTTTGCTCATTATTCAGTGGCTTTGGTAGTAACATTGCCCAGTGCCAAGGCTCCCTTTCAACACTTAATGCTTGCCTATCCCAATTACCCACGACAACTGTTACAGTCTCAGAGACATTATAAACCTGCGTTTTCCAAGGACACGGCAGTCCTCTGTTAAAAATGAAAGCTAAACTTAATGCAGTAGGAACTATAACCATGTCATATAAACTGGTCACCACCAGAGGGGCACAATAAGGAACCTATCACTAATGCCATTACTGTCATTATTATTATTGTGGTCATTAGCTGTAGTCACTAATGACCATTAACGTGCACCCGAATGGCATGTTTAGGTTCTAACATCTCGCACAAAAAAGGTCATTTTTTTAAAAACTCCTACCTGAGTTGACAAGAGATTGCAGTCAATGTGTAGTCCTTTTCCTGTCCTGTGCCTCTGGAGCAGGCCAGCCATAATTGCTCCGCACGTGTACAGTCCAGTCGCAAGATCTGTCATTGCTACTCCTGGTCTCACCGGCTCCCCATCCTAAAGAGAAAGAGGAAAACACCTCAAAACAATAAATAAAAATAAAATAAAACAAAAAAGCAGAGACAACACGATTGTGCAGGGCTGTGATCTTGTTGGCATCACAGACACATAGTGGGATGAATCCTATGACTGGAGGGTTGGAACGGAGGGATATGGAAGGACAGGCAGAGAGAAAGGCAGCGTTGCAGTCAAGGCAAGAAATAAGTATCTTTGAGTGAATTGAAGTACAAAAACTACCACTGAAACCAGGTGTTCTTACAGCACATACACAAAGCTGTCACTCTATGACGCTGCATACTGCAAATTGTGAATGATTTATTACGTAACTTTTTGTCCCTAGTAACATAATGCTTCAACTCAGCAGTGCAAAAAGAAAAGAGATAATGTTAGAGACAAGAGAAGCCAGTGAAGACGGAATTTTATTACTCCCAGACACCAAAGGCCTAAACAATTTTCAGAGGATGTTGACACAGGTGCCTGTCAGTTTGAAAGGCAGAACCGTAACACTTTGTTCTCCTCCCCTTTTTCTCCCTCCTCTTCCATCCCTCCCCCAGTCAAAGCTCAGTTTTGTTTTTCCCAGTGCACACACTCCAGGCTTCCAGCAAGCAAACAAGAACAATTTTTTGTTTACACATGTAAATCCATGCAAAGTCCTGACCTTCTGACTGAAATCACTGAAAAACTGTTGGTTCAAATATTTTCAAATTTTGAAGAAAAATAGCAGCACAAAGCGAATGGGACTGCCCCAGAGTCTTAGCTCCCCAGTAAGCCCATCGTAAGACAACTCAAAATCAGTATAATTGATGAATAACAACTGCTTGTGAAGTTCCCATAAATGTATTTAAACTAATGTAGCATAAGTTCAATAAAACTGAATTTACAGAATTATTTTAATTAGCCATGTCTAAACTTCTAAGTGCAATTATTGTAATAGTAATCTTGTAATCAAGATTGCAAGAGTTGTTTGCTGATAATTATTTTAAAAAGAGTATCTTGACTTCATGTAAGAAAATTAATCTTCACCATCTTTTTTCTTTTGCAATCTAACAGGACTTATGTACGTCTGGTATCAAGGTGTATATATAAGGTAAAATATTTTTCTTAACATAACTTTTACTGTATTATCAATGGTATTAATACGACAATTCTGAAATAAAAGGTAGTAGGACAATATTACCTATGTAAGATGGATAAGGCTGCTATTTCATTCATATCATGAAAGTGACTAAAACTTTTAAAATCTGTATCAAATATGACAGAGTTTAAAAAAAAAATTCTGAGTTACTCTCACACTCCAGTCTGTGACTGTCTATAGCCTAGATATCTATAGGATGATATATAAACCACACAACATTAAGGTGAACACTGCTTTAGGAAGCACTACATTTTTGAAGAACCTCTTATTTCTTCCTTCTCCACACCAAGCTACTTCAGCTTCCCAGTGGAAAAGGCAACTCAAAGGTTCCAGCCATGTACTACTCTCACTGTACCCAGCTCTGGGGGAAAACAGGAAAGAAAGTTCTTCTCTTTCATATGTATGCAGACGCCTACTGAGAAAACTAATTAGCACACCAGAATGTTTTTGCTCCCCAGAGCTACCAGTAAGAGATAAAATGAAAAAAAAAGCCAAAAAAACCCCAAAACCAAAACAAACAAAAAACAACAATCAAACAAAAAAAAAAATATTTCCCCCAGTGTTATCTGCAGTGAGATCTCAGTTTGGTAAATTGTTCTTTCTTCATTACAGACATTTCATTACATTCACCGAGTTGAGAAAAAAATCAGGAAGACTTTAGATTTTGCAAACATGCTCAGCAACATACTTAGTTTGAGAACAACTGTTTTCAAGGTGTCATTAATGTCATCCTTGAATGAGAAACCTACACTTCGAAGACATAGAAACCAGGACTATTTTAATAGATTGTTACATATGAGTTTGCTTGATTCCAGCACCTTCCTCATCAAGTACCAAACTACCCACCATCTAAAAGCAAACACTTCCTTTGCCTGAGGAAAAAGTTTACCTTTTTTTCTAAAATACTTCCATGACTTCCCTTTACAGAACTACAAACTACTAGCACCATACTGTTACTGTTGGGGTTATTTTTAACACGTTGGCTTTACTTCACCCTGTGAAGTGTTAGGAGAATTCTGAACCAGCCCACCCAATTTCTAGCCTTCCTTGGTCTTTCCACCAAGATTCACGACTAGCTGCCCCTTTTCCCCGTTTAATCAGCTTTAATCAGCTCCTGTGCCATAAACCAGCCTTTCAGTGGCAGGATGCTTAGCTGTAGGCGCTGGGAAATGGGTTCACTCAGTCTTTCACCTCTGTCCCGCAGAAGAAGGGAGATGAAGCTGCTTTCCATGAAGAATAAAGCTCCACACACAGAGAAATACCTTCCTTTCGACAGGGCTTCACACAGCACAGCCGTATTTTTGTGTAGCTAACACTCTTCCAGCTACCCAAGCAAAGCCAGGACCTAAACAGCACCTTTTATTCAAGCAAATTATTTCAAAGGCAACAAACAACACCACCCCTGCCAGCCAGAAGTGGTATTACTGTTCTGGTGGACAGATGAAATGCAGCCCTGGTCAAGGAGAGGTGCCCTGAGCAACACAAGCTGCCATCCAGGCTCCAAGGCTGGGTTGGACCCTAATTAAAGCAGCACATGTCCTTGGCTCGTTTGAAAAGAAGAAGATCCAAGCCAGTAGGGCAGACCTTTTCTTACATCACTGTGCTTTGCTATTGCTCAACCTTACGCCCAGTTTGCACTTTTATCCCTAATTTTTGCTGTTTGCTAAATTCTTTACAATTTGTCAACATATTCTGGCCACAACATGTTTTGGAAGCTTACTCTCCTGAGTCTTGTTTTTTTGGGGTTTTTTTTTTCCCTTTGACATAATTTCCCGTCCCAAACTTACATCAATAATATAAAAATCATCCATTAGAAATGAAAATTGTTTTAAAATGACATGCATTAATCAAAGCGTTCTAAGTCCAGTAGTCTTTACAGATGTGAAATAGTTGCTGCAGCTAATATGAACCAGCAATGGCTGTATTTTTCAGCAGCTCTGAGCCATACACTGTGTGTACTCTTTTGTTACATTTTGTTTGGATTTAAGCTGAAAAATGGTCTCTCTGGATTGCAGATCCCAATCGTGCCTTGCTGTCGGATGTTCAGTAAAACAAAAATGTTTCTTCAGCAAGAATGCACCACCATAAAGATACTTTGAGTACTGAAAACTGCATGTAATAATAAACTTGGCGTTGGAAGGGGATTTGTACCCAAATTGGGTTATATTTAATTAATTTCAAGTTATTGCCTTAATGAGTCATAGAAATTTCCATCAAAGGGATATTCATCTGGCACTGATATATCTGAATATATTAAGTAAGAGGTTTTTGAAACTTCAATGTGGTATTTAACCAGGGTATAACTATAAATTTTGTCATCCAGGACAATAAAAGTGTCAGCAGTGCAAACTTTGTCCTTTAGCATATTTTATGTAAAGAAAACCTGAATATGGCCTGAAGCAATCACTTTCCTTCAAAATGGGTTTGTGTTACCTGTGCCCACAAAACAGATTCCCCTCAGAAACACACTAGAATTTCAAATTTCATGGGTGCCATCCACTTCTGATATGGAAGGAATCAAGCACATGAGTAAGAGCTTGAATCCCACACACATTCCTGCACATGAAAACATGACTTAAAGATGGTATTGTTGTTCAACCAGCAAAAACCACAGTAGCACAAACGCATTCGTGTCTGTAACTTTGCAATATTGCAGAAGTTATAGCTTGATTTCAAGGTTCGGGACAAAATTTTAGTATCCGATTACAAAAATACTTAGTGAGGAGCTGTAAGTATTTATACCTCAAAGTAAATATACCTCAGTATTAAGCACCTCAGACATGTATGTAGACATTCTGTGGCTGCTGCTCAAGTTCATTATAATTTGTTTTATGCCTCAACTGATGCCTCCAAGACCATTCTGCAAGCACATTCCATGGTTTGTTTACCGAAGGGAAGCTTCCACACAGCACTGTTGGACTGATGATGTGACACTGAACTATCTATAGCTATCACGATGCAAAACAAACCCAACCCCATCTTTTATAACGTCTCCTTTTTTTCTTTTCCAGCTCATGAGTGACCTTTTCTATTTTATTTAAGAAAAAAAAATCATACCCTAGTTTACTAGGGTATGCTTCAAATTAATATATTGCTTTTAGTATATAAATTCCATGTTATCTGGTCAACAAATAATTTAAGCTTTATTTAAAAAAAAAAAAA
>VWZG01007393.1:1646976-1682257 GCA_013396735.1 Grallaria varia
AAAAAAAAAAAAAAAAAAACACAAAAAACCCCACAAAAAACCCAGCATGCAAGAGTGAGAAAGATTCTTTTTTCTTCTTTACCTTGGCCACTTTTCTACATGCTGACTGAAACTTTTGTTCCGAGTTAGTTTTTTGGAATTTCAAACACAACTTGGTCACATGAACATAAATGTAAGAAAAACATGGAATATTTTACTATTAATAATACTTTTCTATTTTAAAGTAACTTTCAAAGAAGTATACAATATGATTTTAAAGCCACTTGAGTAAATTTTCACTACAACAATTGGCACAATTGCTTCTTCGGAGTCACTGACCACTTGAGTCTCTGAAACAAAACTGTCCCTCTATACATCAAAAAATGGTTTTGAGAAACTGAGGAAATACTCTATGAACAACTTGAAATAAAGAAAAATTTAGCATGTTTATTTTAATCATGCAAAAGAGTGACTAAGTTTGAAGGAATTATTAAAAGCCTCAAGTGAGCAGACGAAGCTGTTACTGACAATGATTAAATAATTCCTATGACTGCATTGCCTCAAGTCTTGGTGAGGTGATGTGAACATCTGGTTTTCCAGTGTAGATCTTAGCACAATCTTTTAATAAAATCCATCTTCATAATGGCCACCGAGGACTATTACTCTCATAATATAACTTACATGCAATTATTCAGCATAACAGATGTATTTTCTGTCATCCACACATCACTGAAAGCTTTACAAGAGTCCTGTGTTTTTCAATTTTCCAGCATATCTTCCTTTATCCGTGTTGTACTGACACCGTTTGCCCCTTTCTAACAACTTATACTCCCTTTCCAATTTATTTAGTGTATTTTGAGATGTGCATGAAGTTTCTGGCACTGTATTGGAAGTATTAATGTCCACGCAAGGGTCCAAATGTAAAATTTACTTACACGACAGTTACTATGCTCAGTCACTGCCTGGTGTATATGCGCATTTATACCCATTTGAAGGGAAGTACCTGTAAGGATAGCACTCAGCTTCATATCCTCTCATGTTCTGGGATGGGACATCCTCTATGTATGTACCAATAGCATGGTAAAAATGGACAAGTGGCCTCAGAACACTCAGCACAAGATGTTTCAGCTTACTCAGTCAAACAATGCTTAATAATTTTTTTTTTTAATTTTTTCTTTTTTTCTTAATAGAAGGGACAACTCTGGTAACAATTGCCACAAGCACAGAGTTCTGGTGTTTGCCATTGTTCTCAGCAGACAACAAGTCTATTGGCAGAATATCAGCCCTACAGTAGAGCTGTGTCCAAATCATGTGTGGTTAGCTTTGAACAACCTACCCAAACACGAGTATCTGACACTAAGAACTGAAACTTTATTAACCCCTTGTTTACCCAGGGAATGCAAATGTTGTACTCCAAAACCTGCCCTGCTGCTTCCAGGAGCACCACCACAGAATGCTTTGCAGCACTTGTGATGCACAGAACAGACTTGCAACACTACCTCACTCCAGGAGGGACATTTGGAGACCACATTCCCTGCATCTGCAGGCGATCCAACACAGCTTAAGGAAACGCTTCTTTGGCCAGCACTTTTCTGAGGTGAAGAGACACATTCTGCATATCCCTGGACTTCAGATATTTAACTACTGCTGTAATGCTTCCTGCACTACTGCAACTACCAAAGATTTTGGATACAGCAGCACACAAAGCTTGTCCAGAACACTACTGGCACCTCTCTGCTTATTCTCAGGCAGAGTGACTGAAAAAAACAGGTTTTGTCAGAGTTATCTAGATAGCTTCACAGTTAAAGATATTCAAGTGCGGGTGTGATTTCACGCACACCTGTACGGTCCCATCATCCAGGCAACAACAACATGCCTGTTACAGCTCTTGGGGTGACAACAGGTGGCCACTGACAGGTTAATGTACATTGCCTATTTATTCACTGGAGGTTTAAGGGTTTTCTTTTTTTCTAACGTGTTCTGTTTCTTGGACATTGGCTCTGTGAGCCTGGAGTGAGATACCTGAAGGATACAAGCACTATTATTTTCTTAGATTCCCAGAGGTGAGACCTCTTGTTGGACTCAGGAGGGTTTGCATAACAGATAGGTGAGTTCTGGCTAATCTATTCCACGCAGCAGACAGATTTGGTACAGACACAAAACTCATGTTAAAACTGTAAGTTGAGCACCATACCTCATGCCCTGTGATGTGCAGGAGACCAGAAACAGCAGCGGCAATGGAGTCATATCCACCTCTCTGAACCGCAGGACCAGTCTGACCATAACCTGAGACAGAAACAGAACAACTGGTGATTCAATCAAGGACAAGTACAACATAAACTAGGATTTCTCCACAGCTTTTGTTCACAAGTTGTCCAGATTGTACAACCAGTGAATGCTATTGTATTCTATTTGTTCCTGCACGGTTTTTAGGAGTAAACAGTTGAATTTATCCTCTGTGGGTTGGTGATGTGTTTGAGCTTAATTCTAGACAGACTCCTGTCGCTGCTACGTTTCGTTCACTTTGGATAGAATTTCTCTTTTAATTTGCTGGGTGGGCTGAGGTTGGACTCAGAGGTCATTTCAAAGGCTCTTTGGTATCTCTACAGACCTCCAATTGCTGCCCAACAGGGCTCATCTTGCCTGTGTTTTACCTCCATTTTGACATAAGGATACCCTGAATACCACAAAGGACACTAAATTCATGACACCATAGTTTAGACACATGAATTGTTCCCCACTTACTTCAGTCAGTATATTCCACATCTAAACAGGACTATCCTCAAAACAGAACATTGTTTCCATGAGATGGCAAGGCTGGCCCTTTAGCAGGTACACACAATCTGTTTGTCAACAGTTAACAACCAAATGGGAAATACCAACAAATTTTACAGACCTACATAAGTACAGTTTTATGTAGCTGTAGAATTAACTTCAAACAAACAGCTGTAGCCAGGAGGATGCTCTCTTGCTTTTCTCTGCTGTAGTCACCACGTTCTTCCAACAGCCACCACAAAACCTCCCAGCTGGGGAAGTCCTGTACAAGCAACTGAGCAGGTCACTGGAACCAGTGACCAACATTGCAGAGGGCAAAGTCAACAGAGAAGAAGCAACACGTTTGATTGATGGTTTCTGTTAGTTCTGACAATGCCAGAGCCCTCAACAATCAGATTTAAGCATTTATCCTCCTCAAAGAGGCAGTAAATTCAAAAGCTATTCTCATGCTTTCTCTTCCCTTTTCAGACACCTAGGAGAAATCCCCTGCCTACAGGAGCAGTCGGGAGACCCCTATCACAGACAAGACTCCTAGCTTGGCTGGTATTTTTAAGGCAACATTTTTATATAATTCTTCACTGTGAGGACAGTATTAGTATTACATTATATCAATAAACACTGCAAGACAAAAATTTCTGAATCTTCTAGATTCCTTTTCATTATTCTCCTGGAATGATCTTCTCTGTATACAGACAGTCCATTCAGTAGACATGACAATCTAAAGATTGGCTTTGGTGATTACAGCAGACAATTAGCAATAATTTTTCATTGGGGTAATCTTCCTCAGTTCCTCCACTTGGACCAATGCTGTTATGTAAAACATTCATAAATTACTTCTAATGTACAGTGCAAGAGAACTATGATCACTTCAAACTGGAGTTAAAGCACTTTGTTACTCCGATTAATATATCATACCAAGCAAAACAATATCCAAGTTTTCCTATTATGCCAAAAACTACCTCAATTACCTGATATTTTCCTGGGGACACGAGATCCCCATTGTGCAAAGCTGTGGAGGAACTCAACTTCCACACTCAGTGTCACAGAAAATATCAGGCTATAACAGCCAACCCACTGACTTTGTCAATGTAGCCTCAAAACAAACATGTTGGAAGAAAGAATTCAACACTTTCCTTATGGTCAAATCTGCTTCTTATTGACATCACTACTCACAAAAGAGAGATGAAAAAAACCTTCCAGTTCATCCAGTTTTATTCAAAATCATGTCTTTGACAACAGCTGACTCTGAGACCCCAAAGAGAACCAGGACATTTCCTTTCATATTTAAATTTTTAAGTTCACAGCAAAGAACAGTGTATTCATTTTCAAACATAAGAGGACTAGCAAATAAAATATAGTGGATCCACCCAAAAATGCTCCAAAGGGCTCTAACCAGGCATATACCATTATCTCATTGGAATGAACTGTAGAATTAAAACCAGTGAAGTGTGTGGGGCTACTTCAAAAACAAAATCTTGCTCAATGAAAAAAAAATACTCAAAACAACTTTAATTGAATAGTGAAAAGCATATTGAAGCAAGTGAGAAATTACGTACTGGCCTCAATTGTTAGCAAAGAAAAGACATCTCAACACATCTGCTCACACAAATGTTTTCATAAACAGAAAACAACTGAAAATTGAACGTTTAGTATGTAGACAGAACAACTATATAATGCTTTGCAATGCTCTTCTGGGAAGGACAAACATCCATCCCTCAAATGGTGAATTCAGGAAAGGTGACAGCCAATAAGTCAGGCATTTTTTTAGCAGGATTTCCGAAATACAATCTTTTAAGTCCTTTTCACACCACAGCCTGGTTTCAAAACAAAAGGTATTCTTTAATGACCTTCTGGTTAAAATTAGAGGTTTTAAGGAGTGTTTAATTAGTTCTTATAGGTCACAATAGGTCAAAAATAAAAAAATGCATAATTCTGATTTGAACTGAATTCCAAATGGACAAAGTTAGTGTGGGAATGAAATCTGTTGTCAGTGGGAATAGTTTGCCCCAGGAATTAGGCAAATGCAAATGCCTGGAGGAAAAGGTAGACATTTACTTGGAAGAGTTAAGTGAAAAACAGCTATTGCTAGAAATCAAAGATCTCATTATCCAGACAAAAATCCAAGGCTGAACATTATTATTCTGGTAAATTCCACAGGTCAATGGAGCAACCCAGCACAGATGCTTTAGAAATAACTAAGAACACAAACACAAAAAGCTTGAAGGAGGGTCCAAAATTACTTTCAGAAGATTTTCAGCCTGGTGTGTAGAACTTACCGTAACTGTAATATATACAGATACGTGTGTGCATGTGTGTGTACATATATATAAATGTTTATATTTGTACACATATGTAAATATATAAAATAACTTCTTGGAGACATAAAAATGCCACCTGAAGTTTGTTTGTCCAAATACCCTCTGTTCTCTCACACTTGAATTCAGCATGAAAAGTGCAGATTTGCAATTTCACCCTTAACCCTAAACATAGGTTCCTGTTTAGTAAAGTGTAGTTAGTGGCTTAGAGTGTAGATACAATGGAATAAACTTCAGACTAAAAAGATAATCCCAGTTGAATACAGAGAGAACGGATTTAACAGTAATGGTCTCAGAAGGTGAGACAAGGCAACTGATTACGCTCCCGTCTAGTGGAGCTTACCACCTTAGGCTACAGACAATATTTAAATAGTCTCTACCAGTAGGGAATATATTTTAGTTCCTGAAGTCCAGTGAAGATATTTTTATTTTGGGGAATATATTTCAGAGGAGATACAAAAGAATTTAAAATTGAATGTAATAAAACTGAGTGTTTTCTAAATCATTTCAGCTGGAGGGGGAGCTGCCTACATGCTAAATCTCATGTAAAGTTTAGATTTGTGTAAAACAGAATCTGCAAGAAGCAGAAGAAAGTTGCACTGTGCTAAATCCCTGTTTAACTCCCCAAATCCATATTCTACACCTTGCACTAGAAAGGCAGAATTTATTCTGCCGCATCCTCACGTGCCTGGATCTCAAAATTGTTGCAGTATGAGCTGCTTTTCTTCTACAGCAAGATGTAAATCAGTTTCACAATCAAACTGGGTACAAGACAACAATTCCCAGTCAGACCTACCAGTGCCTCCTAAAAGTTGTCATTGTCACAGCATTATTCAATCTGCATGGCAGGCTCTTCAAACTTCCAGAAACACAGAAGCTCATGGAGTCACAGAACGGGTAAATTTGGAAGGGACCACAGTGGGTCATCTGATCCCACCTCCCTGCTCCAGCAGGGTCATCCCAGAGCACATGGCACAGGGCCATGTCCAGATGGTTCTTGAGTATCTCCAGTGAGGGAAACTCCACAACCCCTCTGGGCAATCTGTTCAGTGCTTGGCCACCCACACGGTGAAGAAGTTCCTCCTCATGTTCAGATGGAACTTCCTGTGCATCAGGAAGTTGCCTCTTGTCCTAATGGCTGGCACCAATGAGAAGAGCCTGGATCCATCCTCTGACACCTTCCCTTCAGATACTTATAGACATTGATAAGGTTTCCTCTCAGCCGTCTCTTCTCAAGGCTGAACAGGCCTATCTCCCTCAGCTATCCCTCATAAGAGAGATAGATGCTCCAGTGCCTTGATCATCTTTGTCACCCTCCACTGGACCCTCTCCAGGAGCTCCACGTCTCTCCTGTGCTGAGGAGCCCAGAACTGGGCACAGCACTCCAGGTGGGGCCTCCCCAGGGCTCAGTAGAGGGGCAGGATCACCTCCCTCCACCTGCTGGCAATGCCCTTCCTAAAGCAGCCCAGGATGCCCTTGGCCTTCTTGGCCACAAGGGCACAGTGCTGGCTCAGGGACAGCTTGTTGTCCACCAGGACCCCCAGGTCCTTCTCTTTCCAGCAGGTCAGCCCCCAGCCCGTCCTGGTGCCTGGGGTTGTTCCTCCCCGGGTGCAGGACCTGCATTTGGCTTTGTTGAATTGCAGACAGTTCTTCTCTGCCCATCTCTCTGCCCTGTCAAGGTCCCTCTGAAGGGCTGCACAGCACTTTGGGCTATCGGCCACTCCTTCCAGCTCTGTGTCATCAGTGAACTTGCTGAGGAGGCTCTGCCCCTTCGTCCAAGTCACTGAAGAACAATTAAACAACACTGGGCTCAGTACTGAACCTCGGGGGACACCACCAAGGTTAAAGACCTCCAATTAGACCCTGTGCCACTAATTACAACTACTAAAGGACTATTTGCTTATTCAGCGTGGTGACTTACACTTAAATCTTCCTGTTGCTGCCCTAACCCTGCAGCCAAGTCTATCTTCTACTCAAGACAGTGTACCTTTACTGTTTGAAGCTTTTTGTGAGCAAGCAATCCTGTATCCCTCACAATTTCCACCAGCAATCTCGTACCCTTAGCTCAGATGGGAATGGAGGAAGGGACTTGACTGGAAACCTTTAGCATCCTGTGTTTTCCAGGACTTTCCAAGTGGTTAAAGGCAAATTTGCAGCTGAAAATTTCGTAATCGTTTTCTTAACCAAGGTCTCCACCATCTCTCTTAGTTAGCTTGCAGCATAAAACACAGTGTATGAATATTCAAAATGAGGCATCCTTAATGTGACATAAAAAATTGATACCTCTCTGCTCCTGTATCTACTTTATTAACATTTGGATAAATACGACAAAGTTTTATAAAATACGATGGCTAATACGGAATAATGCAGCTCACAGCTGTTCTAAAAAGCTTCCTGTTGTTTGATGGCCAAATCTTTACTCTGGTGCAACAAGAGAAGACTTAAGGTGTCTAAAAATATTTATCATGCAAAACTGAAAGACAATCATGTCAAGACAAACAGGAAATGATAACAGCACTAACATCCTCATCACTAGCTGGGGGCATTACAGAAGTAAGTTTATGCAATTCACTAATTGCAGCTGATTGAAGATTCATTTGGTAAAATGTAGCATTTAAATTTCCTGTAAATATTGGCCTGTACATACACACTCCAAATAAATCTAAGAGCGTGACTGCTACTATTATCCAATTAAATTCCATCAGTATTAATACATCACAATTCCCAACAAAGGGAAGGACTGTTAGCATTTCTTTCCCCCAGATTTCTCTAGTTGAATCAGAGACACACAGTAAAACAGAACAAAACAAAAAAAGCCATTCCTGCCTGATGAAACAGGAGCCTGAAACACAGAAGTCACCTCCGACACAACGAAGCTTATAGCTCTGTGCTCAGTGTGCAGGTGCCATGGGATGGCACTCAAGGCTTGGAACACAGCACAGGAAAAATGGTAATATTTGTGGGCATCATATGGGAAAAAAGTATGGGAAAAAAATAACATGTCATAAACTGCTGCTATTTTATCCACTCTAAAGTGGTCAATGCATTTATCACACGAGAAACATACTTTGCCTTGGAATCCACCCTAAATGATTTTGTTCTGAGAGACAGAAATAAATATTATGAAGTGAGAAAGGTCAGGCTGAAGATTAGGAAAAACGTAATAACAGTAAAAGCTGTTAGACTGCACAAAAGGGTTATTAGTTCAGCTGCCAAATGTCACATGCTCAAAAATGTCACACTACATTTAAAAATGTTAGGGGAAAAGAAAGAAACAAAAACAAAAAAAAAAGGTGTTTCCAAAACAGACTGATGTGTCTTTCTAGGTTTAGCTTTGTAATACCAAGTCAGCTACAACATACCTTTATTTCATTTTTTTCCAGATGACAGTGGGATTTTTTGATACATTTATAGCAGACATTGTCCATAAACTTTAAGAAAGCAGGCAAATCAAATAAACAGCTTTGTCCCAGACAAAGGGTCATGTGTCTGTAGCTCCTATGCTATTCCAAGCTGTGTACTGAACACACATTTGGACACCCCATTTCCATGCTTATGAGCTACTGATGATATGATGACAGAATTCCTGATGTGTATAAAAACAATTCATTTCAGCTAGGAGCTGCCAGAAAGCAGCTGGGATAAACATGCATTAATGTGTGGCAAAATCATCACTTTCAGGACAATCGCCCTAAAAACATATTTTTCTGTAGGTTGATTTGGATTCATTTGGAATTTTTACAAAGGTTAAATTATTTACATTTCTCAGATTGTGTGCATTTGGTTTCTATTTGATTAAATTCAGCACTTAGCCCAGGACAGTGGGTCAGAAAGAGTTTGCACCTCCCATAAAACAACTGAGAAAGGAGTAAACCTCTCAAAATTACTAAAAGCACAGAAACTGGAAAGGGGACAAAAACTCACACAACACCTGAAATTGCCCCCTCACCTCTTCAATACAATATGCTTTCAATGGCCCTGTAACTAAAACCTATAGGGTAGCCTGAATATGATTTTCTGTGCCATAAAAAGAAAGGTCAGCATTTCTTGTTATGACCTGTGTCCAAAATATTTGTATCACATGCTAGAGAAAACCAAAAGCCATCATTTCTGCCCTTCTTCATGATTTGATAGCATGATAAAACTTTTTAAGACCAAATATAAAACACATTGCACTAAAAGGAGAGGGAAAAGCAACACAGAGACATGCTGTCAACACAGACCAGTTCCGTGTAGCTCAATTCCCACATGACAAATGACATTACAAAGTCAGGCTGTATAGGATATTCTGAGCAAAATATAGAAAAATATGTTCAGCACAGGCAATTCTACAAACAGGGACTAAACACTGTCACAAATTCAATCCAGATAGATGGCTATCCCTTCTGAATAACAAATTAATGAGAAACACCTTTTGGCTTGTTCTGTTGCCAAAAGAAAATATTCAATTAAAGAGAACTTACATCTTTACTTAATAAAGATTAATGAAACAAGCAGAGGAACACAAGCAATTCTTTGTGATGACAAAAGCCAAAATCTAACAGGCACATTATATGAAACTTTGCCATGTCAGAGCTGCCAAAAACGTTAGCAAAACGAGGAAGGACTTTTGGAAAATGCTTGCCATGTGTTGGTCAAAAGGAAAGGAAGTCCAACTTCCTGGGTAGGCAGGCTTGCAGGAGATGAGAACAGAGATGAGAAAGGTGAAGTCAGAGCAAACTGTCAAGAGAGATGAAAGGATGGTAAAAAGACACAAGCCTTAAGTCAGCAAGCAGAAAATCCGACCAGGATGATAAATGCGTTTCATTTCCCAACTGATGATTGCAAACGTGTACAACAGTTATTGCTTTTACACATGTTGATTTAGACATCCTAACCCTGCATTTTAAACAAAATCAGGTGTTACGTGTTAGAAGGCAAAGGTAGAATAAAATTGTTAAATCAAACACAAGATTTAGCTACTGCAAGTCTAGAAGGGGACAAACAAGAGCCCCTTGTCCAACTCTGTTCTGTTCTCGTGTGACCTGAAGGTACCAACCACACTCCTGAGACATGGCCCCAGACCATTTCAAACAATGCAAGCCTGGTTTTCAACAGGCTTTTAATCAGGCCTGCAAACTTCTGGGCCATATTTTCCAGCTTTTCAACATGCCAAATATAAGTTTGAAGATGTTCCCTCCACAGCCTAAACTGTAACTACCCAAGAGATGCTGTCATCACTCTCTTTTGCTAAGTCAGCTGAGGTATACTAGGACCCTGAATTCCCTCTCTAAGATCAAATGCATGGTCCCTCAGCTGGAAAAAAAGTCTCAAATGACCTCAAAATCAGTATGGGATTTTTTTTTTAACTCTCCAAACATGTCCTCAAAAGTTTCCAAAAACAAATCGGTAAAGCTTAATTCCCAGAGAGGATTACATTACATGGAATGCAACACATTCTTAAAATTCCAGGCTGTCCTTTCAACCCCATAGTTCTCTGTGGTCTATACACCCAAAATACGTAAACAACTCAACCCTTACTTGGCTTCAGAGAAGGAGCACAAACCCACCTCCTATTTCTGAAATGATAAACTGTTACCCGGGTTTCATTTGCAGTCCTGATCTAACATTAACCCCCAATGCAACCTAATGAAGGTGTAAATCCCAGCTGGACGTTTCAGTGAACTGTTCTTGCAGAACAAATACAAGTAGAAAGCTTCATTAACTTACCAATACTTTAAAGACTAAGTGAACATTAACAAAAAGTGAATGAACCCTGTCTTGGAAACACACCTAAAAGTGATCTTGAATTTTCTTAACAATAACAGACTCCCAGATTACACAGTGCATAGTTCAATATAATAGCTGCTGATCATTTACAGAAACTTAATATGTAGAGTGGTAACAAGTAAATTCATCTGGTTACCTGAAGCAAAAGTAACATAATAATTGATTAATTCAATATATTGCCCAACTTGAATATTTTTCTACTAACAGATTTTGTCAATCACCTCCTTAGGAAGAGTCATATGTGAAAAGAATCTTCGCCTTCAGGAAAAACCAAAAACAATTTTAATGGACAACTGCTATTGGTTTATTGCCCTCTACAAAGGTTTTCCTAACACAATATCTCTAATCAGATTCCCTGACTTGTACCTCATTGATGAGAAGCGCCTTCTAAATAAATAAAATAAAATACAAAGCACAGTATAACAAGGTACCAGTCCAAAAAACTGAACAAACCTTGGACTGGACACAGCACTCAAACATCTCAGGACATTGCTTTGTGAAGGTTTGCAGAATTGCAGTAAGTTAGTTAATAGAACTTTTAAAAAATTACAGCAGAGGAGATGGTATCTTTACTTCCAGATCATGTATTTTACCGTATTCAAACTTCAGTTTTAATTTTAAAAGTTTGATTCATTAACAAATTCATTACCACATACCTTAAGGTCATGACTTTAATATGACAGAAATAAAAGAAACTGACAAACAGTCATATAAGATGTGCCCTGAGCAGGTACATGATATACAATGCCCCTTCTTATTGTACAAAGTCCACAGTTTTATATGAGTAAGCATCTTGTAGTTGCAGTTCCCTAGAATTATTTTGAAAGATGCAGTCTCTTAAAAGGGGTTACAAAATGTTGGCCTTCCATTTTCCTCCTGAAATGATGGTCTGGGTTCACTGTGAGATGTGCCATAATGGCACCAGGTACCTCTAGCCTGGCTTTGTAATACCCACAAGGACTCTGCTCCCATCCTGTGTATTAAAAAGCTGTTCTGAATGTTAAACGGGAACCTTTTTCTGCTGAAACCCCAACAGTTACTTCTTGCCCCACGGATAACAGATTATTCTCTTCTCAAGAGCTTTTGCTTACGGCAAGGCTGTTATCCCCAAACGTACCCTCTTTCGACCCCTATTTCGCAGGAACATCCACAACTTCCCGTGGCCAAGTTTTCTCTACAAGACAACTTGCAGATCAGTGGGGTTTCAGCTGTTGGCATAAACACTGCAACACAAACTGCTTTTAATGATCAAGTACCTGGAAAAGTGCCAGATACTGCCACCATTTTGGTTTCTAAAAAAGACAAGAAACTGGCTATTTTTCAATGGTTTGTGTCTTCTACACCCAAAACTGTTTTCTTTTTGTTTGTCAGCTACCGACAGTGCTTTATTTTATAACATTATTTTCAAAACACAAGTAATGAAAACCATATGCTTACTGGGAAACATTTTCAGGTCAACACAAGCTACTTACAGTCTTTCTACAAATCTAACAACACCCACAGACAATACCGTGAAAGGGCACAACAAAGACACTGGATCTTTGCACCATTTTAATTAGTTATACTTGTTCCTTTGGTGAAATCTCAAAACCTCACCATTTGAAACAGTAAAACAAAAACAAACAGACAAACAAATCCTGCAATCTTCATGAAGTAAATACATCAGGAAAGGGAAAAAGTTTAATAAAACAAGATAAAGCAAATAAAAATGCTATCCAACAGGAGATTCCCTAAAAAAATGAACCAGCAGAGAATTCTTTCATGATAACAAACAAAATGTTTCTTGACCTTTTCTTGTGTCTTCTCTTTAGACTATTGCAACCCAAACACAATAAATACTACTTTACAAAAGCCTGCTGCATTGCTTCTGAAGATGCCTAAAATCTTCCAGCTTTATTCCTGTGAACTTAACTAGGCATCAGTCCAAGCATAATAGCTCCTGAAAAATAAACATTAAACCCTCAGTAAGTGTCTCCACAGTTGTACTGTGTTGTCATGCTGTTCATATCCAGGATTTTCAGTGCCTAATCTGGTTTCATTCACTGTAAACTAACCCAGTGTCAAATCCTGTGATTCACAGGCTCTCTGTCTGATATGGTATTTATTCCTCACTAGGTCAGAGTGCAGAACTCTGAAGCTGCAGATTTTATACAAAATACTGCTGTGTAGATGAAACAACAAGCAATGAACAAGAAGGCATAAGAAAAATATTACCTTCATGCACAGCTTACTTAATTTTAAATCAAGGAGGAATTGCAACTTGTTACATGAACTTCATACATGCTTCACATTGCACAAAGACTGGGAACACAGTGTTTCAGAACAGCACTCATTTTCAACTGTTTCATATTCCTAAACTCACAGTACTTTGGACATTCAGGCAATGTGTGACTGAAAAAAAATAACAGTGGAAAAAACAGCTAAGCCCTCCTGCTAGGATCCTTCATACCAGTGCAAAAGGGTAGCTCGATGATTTACATGGGGAAAAAAATTAAGGCACTCTACTGCTGCTGGTGTGCCGATGACAGAGGCAGCACAAAGTCATAGATTTAGTGTCAGGGAGCTGAAGAGCTCCGCCTTGCTGGAGGTGCACAGCAGATCTGAACCATGCAAGGGTATCAATCCCACCATGCAAGGACATCAATCCTACCAACAGGGAAGGGATTCTGGCAGCTCCCATCTGTTCCTCAGCACGCCACCTTTCAGCTTCCACCCTTTTCATACCTCTTTGTGTTACTGATATAATTTGGAATTTTGGTCTGTGTCAACGCCAGAGCCCTTTAGTACTCATGAGGTACTGGCAAAGCCCTGTAGATATAGGGATAATACAGCTTTCTGGACAAAATTGCACTTCATACTAAAACTATTTACAGAGAAACATCTCTGTCACGACAACAATTTTACACAGATACAGTTCTAAGCAGACCAATTTTCCCAGTGAAAGGAAAGTTTTGTCGATATAATAATGTATTTGCTAATGGCTTCTGCCAAAACAGGTAAACCAGTCAGCATTCACATCTCCTCTCATTTCTGACCAGCACAGCTGAGCTGACAAAAGCCTGTTGTACAGAAAACAGCCTCGTGCTCAGTTCCACAGCCTGTCACACAGCCCAGTTTCACAGAAGCCTCCTCTTTTGAACAGACTTGTTTGGGCCTCTCCTAATTTTACAAGTTGTAGAGAAAAAAAAAACATAGAAATGGAACAGGAATTTAAGTAGGAAGATTATCCTTTGGTTCTGCATCTTGACAAAGCACAACTATGCTATCCCTGTACAAGGAGATACCTGGAAGTTTGGTTTTATTGTAAAGCACCCCAGAAGTGCACCTGTGTAATAGTTCCATTTCAGGCACACCAGAACTGAATACACAATTTACTGGTTAAAAAGCATTGTTGCCATCACCACTGGAAAAACGTAAAGACCCCAAAATCATGTAATTTTTCTTCTGCTCCAATTAAGAGCTACGAAGATTAATTGCCCTGCAACACGCCTCAATCAAACCTTAGTGGTTTACATTTTACTCTGCAACCTGTTGGCAACTCTAAAGGGGTTGTAAAGGTGTATTTAGGGGGTTTTCAGCACAGGGCAGCACATGAATATGAAATAAAAGAACACACTAGATGAGATTCAAGGCCCAGCTACCTACATATCCTGTGCCCAGAAATGGGGACAGACAGATGCCAAGAGGAACAGGATAAAGCCCATCTAATACTATTCTTGAGTACTGTCCCAGCTTCCTGCAGTTTGCAGCTGACAGTCTTCCTGAATAAATAAAGTTATAGAAAAACTTCCCAAATCAACTGTCTTGGGGTAAGACATGCAGAAAACCTTTGAAAGTTTCAAGCACTTAGGGTAATCAGATGCTTTGGACTTACTGAATCACCACACAAGCAAGAAAAACAAGAAGGAAAAGGAGAAGGTTTTGAGCAACCTTACTTTTAACATACAATCCCAAAAATTGAAATGTTATGAATCAGGCTTGTAAAACATGTGATGTTTAGAAAGAAATATGAAAAAGATGCGAACAATAAAAGTAGAAGCAATTCAAAGTAGTCCCATTTTTTTGTCATCTGTTTGCAAGTGTGATTAGTAGTGGAGTCAATGTTTCCCAGTCTTGGTCATTAGGATTTTTATTTCAGTAAAAGTAAAAATTACTGCAAAATAACCTCTCTCTTTTTCAAGAAAAAACAGTAAATACATTCCTAAACCCATTACAGGGAAAAAAAAAAAAAAGAACCCTGGCTCTAACACACTCACATAATGCTTTTCATTTTCATCCAGAAAAGCACAACATGAACACCTGCTTGCAGATGGAGCACCTGTGATACAAACCAGACAGCCAGAAAGATTTAGGAGACCTTCATAAGCAGCAGAAATCAAGATCAAGTCCTTTATACACCTTCAGAAGGCACACCCTATTTAGCTGTGTTTCAACAGGGTAACAATTGGCACCATGGGCTGAGAAAAGAAATTGAAAGCTCCCATTGGACCTCATCATTTAATTCTGAATAAAGCAGTCAACTGCTGGAGAACTATAACAAAAATAGCTTTATTTTATAAATAAATAAAATTTTAAAAAATTAAATTTCATGTGTTTAGGATTGCAGTTTACACTCCATATACTAAGCACTCCACCCTGAGAAGAAATAATGGCCACAAAGTGCCAATCCTAAGGCAGCACATTTTGTTTTGGAATGGGTTTCATGCCAAGCACAAGAAGCTTTGGGACTTTACAGGTTACTTTCTGTAAGACAGAGTGAAGGACAGGTACAATACTATCTAAACATTTAATACCAAAACAAAGCAAGTCCTTAAAACATTATATTTAAGGGCATGAATACTGAAATACTTAAGAGCAATTTGCAGAAACATCAGCTATAGTACCACCTCGCTTTAAATCAAAATTCTATTTTCAGAATCTCCTTTCTGAAGGTTTGCATTTACACCAATCATCTTTTGGTCCTAAAAAAAGTACTGAGAGTACATGAACAGCACGTACTGAGCTACACCTCAATAAAGTACTCGAACAGCAGTGCAGTGATAATACTGAGGTCCAATTTACCATGCTTATTTACAGATAGCTCCCTTATTTTTTTAATATACAACACTATCAAGTGATGTAATTGTATCCTGACTGGCCTCAAAAGTTCCCTTTTGTAAAGGAAAGAAGTAACTTAAACAGATTAAAGTAGCTCTCTCAAGGGAATTTATCATGAGAACTACATAGCACCACTGATACACCAATGCACTGTTGCAAAGATTGCTTGCTTGCTTAGAAACAAAAAACAATTGTTTCTTCATTCAGAAGAACAAGTGGCTTCTTTTTCTAAGTTATAATGAAAAAGTACTTTTTTTTTTTTGGCATGATCAAAGTGGTATTTGGACATCTGCATCTCTGCCAATTAATTTCTGCACATAGGAGTCTACTTTGCCTTTTAAAATTACAGTTTTATAGTTCAATGGCTCAACCAAAAGAGAAAATTGTCATGACTTAGATACTCAAATCCACATGAACCAAGTTTTTCAGGGCAAGGTACAAATCTGCTTAGATGGCTAGAAAGAAATCAGGCATCTTCAACTTATGAGTTAATACAAAACTCCACCTCGTCCACACTAAATGTTTTCTAAATAATAAATTATAGAAACTCTGCTTGCAAACACTGTATAATACAAAGAGAGATCAGAATTGTCTCATTGGATTCTTTAGTTGCTTTACTCATACATTGAATGCAGGAAGTAAGGAATGATGGTTTGACAAACTGTCCTACGCTCTGGGAGCATAAAGAGAACCAGCTCCTTGGCTTTGATTTTCATCAAGAAAACTTCCAATCATAATTTTATTTAACTTCATTGTGAGACTATTGCTCTAAAATATTGAACACTTGTGCTGTCTAAATTAAAGCTGTTCCCAATTCTTGCAGAAATTCACATTTAGAATTAACACAGCCTTAAAAGCCTCAGTCCATTTCACCATATATTGATGGCCATCTCAGGTATCCCAATAATTAGACATGGGAAGCATCATAAACTCTAGGAGCTGCTGCTGCATGCCCATAAAGCTGGTTCTTTATTGCACCAATCTCAGCAAACATGCAATTCACACTGAGAATTACAAAGTAGTACATCAGTGCAGGGCAGAAAAGCACTGAAGTATACAGTATCTGTATAATTTTTTTTTGTATGCTGCTCTTGTAGTCCCAATTACTTAACTCTCTGAAAACAAAGACTATCCACTTCTCCAGCTGTCATGTCTGAAGTCTTATTTTAACTACCAGCTCCCCAAATTTTTCTTTAAATATTTTTTTCTTAACATGCTCGCTCTTTGAATTCCAAGTAGCATTTTGGCTACTTCTGCACGTTAAGCAAAGATTCTTTTGATGATTTCACATAAGACCTTTATTTAAGAGCTACAGTGTATAAATGCTCAGGATGCTTTAGGAAGACATAGTGAGATGGCCAACCACAGCCACTTCCTCCTGCAGCATTTTTTTTTGGGGGGGGGGGAGGGGGAAGAAAAAAAAGAAAAAAAAAAAAGCCTGAGTTTCCAAGCTACAATAATTTTCATTTATGGATTGTTCCTCTCTTAACTCCCTTCAGTTTTCCACACAGTTTTTGGATTATGGTGCCCAGAAGAAGATTTCACCTTCCAACCTTACCGATGTGGAACAGGGCAGAGAGACAGTCATTTAAGGCCATCGTCATCTTTACATAATCCAGTATGGTGCCAGTCTTTCACCTAACTATATCATCCCTGACTCATGTTCAGCTGTGATCATTACAACCACATCTTCTGAGAACTCAGTGCTCCCCATACAACATTAAAATGCCTTGATTGTTTTCTGATTAACCAATACAATTGTATTGTGCCTTGTACTTGTTCCAACCTTTAATTCTACGCTTGTTCTTTTATATATGCAAACAATTTGGTCAAGGTATTTTTTCATTCTAATCCTGTTGTGTAAGTTGAGTCCCTTGAAGCTTTGTGGGACTTCAGAGTTCCAGAGAGCTCTCAAGCCACTAAGGTGCACCTTTCACATCACGACTTCAATACACGGCTGCTAGTGGGGCTGTGCTGTCACAGAGACCATCAAAGAGGGCTTCAATCCCAGGCTCTAGGAAGAAAAACTGAGTCTAGTTGAGGATGTCACTAGTGTGTTCCCCTGAGGTTCAGTGTTGTTTAATTTGTTCATCAATGACTTGGACGAAGGGGCAGAGCCTCCTCAGCAAGTTCACTGATGACACAGAGCTGGGAGGAGTGGCCGATAGCCCAAAGTGCAGCCCTTCAGAGGGACCTTGACAGGGCAGAGAGATGGGCAGAGAAGAACTGTCTGCAATTCAACAAAGCCAAATGCAGGTCCTGCACCCGGGGAGGAACAACCCCAGGCACCAGGACGGGCTGGGGGCTGACCTGCTGGAAAGAGAAGGACCTGGGGGTCCTGGTGGACAACAAGCTGTCCCTGAGCCAGCACTGTGCCCTTGTGGCCAAGAAGGCCAAGGGCATCCTGGGCTGCTTTAGGAAGGGCATTGCCAGCAGGTGGAGGGAGGTGATCCTGCCCCTCTACTGAGCCCTGGGGAGGCCCCACCTGGAGTGCTGTGCCCAGTTCTGGGCTCCTCAGCACAGGAGAGACGTGGAGCTCCTGGAGAGGGTCCAGTGGAGGGTGACAAAGATGATCAAGGCACTGGAGCATCCATCTCATGAGGGAAAGCTGAGGGAGCTGGGCTTGTTCAGCCTTGAGATTACTGAGAGGAAACCTTATCAATGTCTATAAGTATCTGAAGGGAAGGTGTCAGAGGATGGATCCAGGCTCTTCTCATTGGTGCCAGCCATTAGGACAAGAGGCAAAGGGCAGAAACTGATGCACAGGAGGTTCCATCTGAACATGAGGAAGACCTTCTTTACTGTGTGGGTGACGGTGCACTGAACAGATTGGCCAGAGGGGTTGTGGAGTCTCCGTTAATGGAGATGTTGTTCATGAACTGTCTGGATGCAATTTTGTGCCATGTGCAGGGAGGTTGGACAGATGACCCACTGTGGTCCCTTCCAACCTTACCCACTTTGTGATTCTAAATTCAATTTCTTTCACACATAAATACACCAAAAAGTCTTTACAGGAATCGAATTCCCTTAAAAGGCTGAAAACTTAAGAATCACATCTATATCCTAGGAAATTAAATTATGCAAATTGCTGAAACATGAACTTGCAGTACCACAAGCAACATACAAAGCAACCTGCATATGATACATAATATTACTGCCTGGAAAAGGAGACAAAAAACCCTGGGTAACACCATCTTGGGCAAAAACTATACACAAGAGAATAAAATAATCACAATTCACTCAGATTAGCAGAGCAAAGGGCTAAGGTGGAGAACCTGAGTAGCTTTCATCATTTAAAAGCAAACTATAAAATTCTTTGAAAACATATTCCTTTCAGAGACTTTAAACAAATTTAAAAAAAAAAAAAAGTGCTTTGATTTGAAAGCCGCGTTGTCCTTTTAAACAGTGCCCCCTCCTGTTCAGGAATAAAGTGGGACTTTCTCAGTGAGAGTGTTACACAGCCCATACAGATACGGTCACTCCCTTGTGACCTCTACATGATTTCATTTTAATCACCCAATTTTCCAGAACTCAAACCACCACAGAACTGTCATAATATATTATATTGAGACTAATTCTAAGATAATTCTCACCAGCAAGCCAACTTGTGAGTGGGAGCAGGCCATTTGGAGCTCAAGTGCACTCAAAGCAGCAGGCTACGTTGGGAAATATCCCGGAAATCCTCAAAACCCTGCAGCACTCACTGCAGGGCTGGATACACTCAATCAGAAGTGTCTGGACAAGAAACTCAGTTTGCTAATCGGGACTTCCAAAAATGCCATACAAGAGACAGTCTGGCACACTGATGCCTAAACTCTTCACCTACGTATCATCCTGGGCTTTTTGGAAAAATTACACTGTATTTCATTTTACTATCACAAAAAAATTTGCGATAGTCAAAAATTTAGAGAGGCAACTCCACACAAAAATTATTCCTGCATTTAAGATAAGTGGTCAATTCTATTTAAGTGGCATATCTTCTAAGGACACATGTTTCTTAAACAAAAAGTATTTTATATAATAGAGTCCAATCTTGAATTTTAAGCTGTATAAGAATGAGAATTTTGAGTGTTTTCATAATTTCTCACAGAATGCTTCAGCTGTTCTTAAATACAAAACAAGGAAGGGAAGCAGGTTCGTTTTGCTACTTCAGAAAACACAAACTACAGTTGTTTGCTTAAAACACCAAGAATTTCTCTTCTTTGGAATGAAGACTTGAAAGAATAAAAGACCTTTTTGTCATGGCTATGCTTTTTCATTAATGCTGTTATTTTTTTGACTTCTCTAGAAAATCCTCAATTCCAACTTTAAGGCATCATGAAGGCTGGGAAAAACACACTCTCCAAAGAAACATTTGTTAGTACTACAAGGCTAAAATCTCCAATGATTCAGTTCAAGAAGACAATGTTTGCACCAAACCCAGCAGTCTGTTCTGAAGGAGGGACATATCCTGTGACCACAGACCAACTGAGCATGTTCTACTCCAGTTTTCCTTCCTACTTACTGCTCATATCAGCTGTACATGAGGAGAAAATTTAAAAAAAAAAAAGCATTGAAAGAGAGAGCAGTCCCTCTACTTGATTGCAATACAGAAGAGGATAAATAGAAAAAAAAAAAAATAATAAAAAAGGTTAAAATGAAGTTTCTGAAGGACTGGAGAATGTGATTAGCTATAACAGGAATTTGGTAGGAAAATTCATCTGTCTATTTTCTTTTCCTTCTTCCCAGCTTTTATAAAGTACCTACAACTCTTCTACCATTTCAGTTACCAGGCAATAGATTCCAGCAAAGTCATGGAAAGCCTCCATGAAGGTGTCACTGCACAATTCTGAAGAGAGTGACACTTCAGATTTAAAACCTGCAATATGCAAACTGATCCAGTAAAACTGCTGGGAGAAAAGAAAAAAAATCTGAGTTTTCAACCAGTTCAAAGTAAAATCCAAGGAGGCCAGCCAATCCCAGCTCCTTCAAAATCAATAGGAACATGCCAGGCTGGCATGGGAATGACATTGAACAACTCAGCTGTTGAGGTCATTGCTGCCTCCCAGTTTTTCAATACCTGTTTTTGACTTGAACAAACAATCTTTCCATTTATCTTAACTGACATGAAAATAACATACTTTTAAGTTACCATATGACTTTTTTATAAACTTTTTGACTGGAATAAAGGAAATAATCAACACAAGCATTTGGAAATAAAATACCTGTTATTGAGCAGTACACTATGTGAGGGGCAATCTTTTTAATGTCTTCATAACCCAGACCCATTTCAGCCAGTTTCCCAGGGACGTAGTTTTCCACAAAAACATCAGATGCTGCTGCAAGCTTTAGAAAGGAAAAGGATGAGTCAGATTTGTTAATTAGCTTCCAAAAGTTCAGTAAATTCCTGCGTAACTTAATTTTAACAACTCACTAATCAACATGGCTCCAGTCATTCTGATAAAAGAAAACTTACAAGCCTGGAGATAATTTTTTTGCCTGTTAGGCTGTGCATTTCTGCAAACTACGTAATAGAGACACTGCATATCCAGAAAGATTCACAAAATCCTACAGTGATTACACAAAACTGTCAGTATCAGTATCACATCAATTTCCTATGGCTTGACAATAGTTTATAGAACAATCTTCATCTATATCCTTGCACTTACCTTGAGAAAAAGGGAACAGAAAAAAAATGTATTTTCATCCTTCAAGTTTTCTCTGCCTCAGAAATAATTTTAATTGGTTTTAATTTTCAAATCATTGATTGCAATTACCATAACAGAGGCCATAAATCCAACTTCCTATATGCAGAAGCAGAATAGGGATCCCAACAACGTTGTTTGGACAACATTGAGATTTTAAAGTCACATCAAATACAATAATGCTGTCAAGCTCTGCATTCTTTGCATCTAAATGAATGACCTCATCCAAAAATTAAGACTAACATATACCCTTGATTCGCTTTGAATTACATCTTTTCTTATAAAAGTTATAAATAGATATGCATATACAAATTTCAGTAAGACTAACACTAGTTAATAACTCCTGAAGTAAGGGCATTACATGTTAAAAGAAAGATGTATGCCTTGGGGGACTTGGAGGGCTTTTGCTTGGTTGGTTGTGTCATGTGTGTGTTATGTGGGCCCCCACAGGAATTTAAAAAACGTTCCCTGACAGGTACACGTTTGTGCACATATTTTTAAGCATAACCTATACATTTAATTTCTGAATGCTATTTGTCACATTCTCTGAAACTACCATGTCACTGTCTAATTAATATATACAGTGTATTAGACCAGCTTCTGTAAATTAGCGTCACCATAACAGCAGTCGCACGCATCTTAGTTCTAGCATGTAGGCTGTCCAGCTGAATTTAAGGCCAAAGAAGCTGCCAAGCCTGCAAATATTTAACAGGAAAGACCCAAACTGATTCTTATTCAGACAAGGCAGCACTCAAGTATAAATGGCTCAATTTGATGCACAGAAGAGACATTAAGAACATTTACAGTAACTACATGTGGCACATGGCAAAGGTGAATTTTAAAATATGTCATTAAGTATTTTTAAAGTGGCTATGTCAAGGACCTGTAGGACTAAAGTGAAATAAGAAACAGACTCCAGATCCTTAATAAGGGGAACACAACTGGGGCAAGCTGTTAGGTTTTAATAGTATGACTCTATGAAAAATAAAGTTAGGGAGGTTTTATTTTCTATTTAAATCCATCACAGTTCACACATAAATACTTTCCAAACTGGTAATGCTACAGCCCCAGCCTAATTCATCCAAGACACAAAATCTGCTGCACTTGTGTATTGCTTTCACTGGGATTTTAGAATTACAAATTACAGTTTTTGTATGGGCTCAAATGGTTTGAAAGCTGTTGTCCACCTGACGTGGATGAACCATCACCTCCTACAAACCACCGAGGAAGAAAGCCTGACACACAGGACTGTGACACAACAGGCACCACAGCTCTGGGCTGAGTGAGGACACAACCACTTGGGGCCAGTTTAGCAGGGTACATATTCCCAGAGAAAAGAATTTTCAACACACCCTACAAGTACTCTGCAGCTACAGCTTTCATGGCACTTGGAAACAGACTTTAATGCATAAAGGCAGCACTTTAAGTATGGTAGGTACGTCTTTTGATGTTCACTGAACACACAATTCTGCCTCGGTAGAAAACAGACTCAGATTCTGATCCAAACAAACTGTATGTTCTCAAAACTCAAAGGAATTTTCAGTCTCAATGGGGTTTTAATTCCATTCTCGACTGAAATGTCACACTTCATGCCCTACAAATTGTCTGAACATATCACTTGTATTTTAACATCATCTAACAGAGCACTCACTACACCACAGACCTGAGCTGGAATACTATATATTCCAGATAGGAACCAAAACACTCAACATCTATGCATCAGGAAATAAAGCCCAGTATCATTCATGCCAAAGTAGTCATTATATTGAATAACAAATAATGGTGCTACTAACCTCATAAAGGAAACTATACATTCCTTTTGGGAGTTTTGTTTAGGTTTTCCAGGGTTTTTTGGTTTTTTGTTTTTTTTTTTCTTGGGGGTGTGTTTTGGTTCTTGCAAGAACTCCACAGAGGAGAACGTGCATATACACACATATAAATATATATACACATATTTTTGGTGTGTGTATATATATATGTGTATCTGTGTGAAAAGTTTGCTTTATCAAGTAAGAGAGCATGCATGAGATGCATTGACCAATCAGCTAAAAGCAGTGGAAGAGAAGCAGAGCCATCAGCTCCCACTCAATTAAATTGTCCTAAGTTCTTCCAGAATAAATAAAGAAGTTAATTAATTAAGGCTAAATACACAGGAGAAAAGTGTTCTCGAGGTGCTTAAAGTGAGCTTCTGACAATAACTGCTGAATAATGTTCTAAAGAGATACTGAGCCATATGATGCCAGAGCATGGGGCTGGTACACACACTGTCACTGAAGAGAAAAGAAATCATTTTCATTCAGGAAGGCAAACAAATATTTGGAAGGCAGTTAAGAACGAGCCAAAAACATCAGAAAGAAAGCCAGGGCTACCAGTGACGTGGAATGAAGAAACTAAAAAGAAGACTCAAGAATAATTTTAGGGAAATCACATAACTGTGTATGAAAGAACAGACCCTTGAAAAAATATTTTGCAGTGTTGGCAGAAAGGATTAAAAGCAGCAAGGACTCCTGATTAAGAGCTGTCTTGAGCTCACTTGATATTACTGACTGAATTATCAAGTCTGTGCTGTTTCATATACCTGAAGACTCTCTACTCCTGTTTTTAAAATGATTCTGGATTGAGATTTGCCCTCATCTACCTATATAAAATTTCTGAGAGGAAAATACAATCTATTCTAACCATTGTACCTTTCTTAATTAAAAAAATTATAACCTTGTTGCATTTCTTTGCAGTGAATAGGCTTGGGACACAATTTATATTTATGTATGAGTCACCAGTGTCACAAATTTGGAATTTCTACTTATCATCAGTTACTTTAGAAACATAAACTCTACTTTTCCTAGTAACAAATACAATGCTGAACAACACTCAGTTCTGTACACATCTGTCCTGACGTGTCCTGCTAGAGTGGGAGACAACTGGAAACAAAAACCTGATAACTTCCCTTTACACATACTTTTTGACAAAACTCCGAAGAGAAGTTCCATTTGAGATGAATAATGGAATGTCAAGACCTCTGCACCAAATGCTTTCAAAATATATTGCTCTAAATCAAGCAGAATGATGGACCACTCCACAAGCAGAGTGACATTTAAATAAAGCCTCATCACTCCAGTTTACAATGTTCCTGCATCACAGATAGGGATGCCACAGAGTGAAGAAACAGAAATCTATAGTGATGATTGAGGCAACTTTATTAAAGGATAGAAACTATAAGAAATTACTTTGTCATAGGAAATCTCATTTTCACAGCAAGTGGGGTAAATATTTAACAGCTGATGCGATTTTTTCCTCCAGCTCATCCTGACTCATAGGCCCAGCTGCCTTTAACTCTTCAAACACCTCCAGCCCACACATGTGGAGCCAGTGGAGTTTTTCTTTCACCGTTTTTAAAGGTCAAGTAACTAATTAGTCTTCTTATGCGAGAGGGACAATTTTTATAGCACTTACTTAGAATATGACTAGTTCGTCCAAAAAAAGTCTGTGTTATACCATGCAAAATTATTCCAAATGACAGTTTCTTTTTCCAAATTTTTTAGAAGATAAACATACAGCCTTATAACAAATCCACAATAAATGGTTCTGTTCTGCAAAAATAAAAGGCACTGCAGAATCCTTGGCTTATAAACTCCAAAGATTTCCACACGAAGTACCTTTTACACAGCTAACAAGTGTCAGAAAACCCAATTTCCATTTCATGCAATATTCCAAACAAAAAATACTGCCAGACAAATTCCACTTGTTTCATGAGACAGTGTCTCACCATGAAAAAGTGGCTGGAACTTAATACTGAAGCAAACAGGAACACAAACCAGCTGTTAGTACTATAGGGCTTAAACACAGCACTAGCAAGTATTAGGTCTTACATTCCTCAGCAAGTAATAAAGGGATGACATTTAATTTACCAAACTTACTGCAGACATACATTTTTTAATTACCAGATACGTGAAATGCAGAGTTTAATCTTTATCACTCAGGGTCATAACAACACAAAATAGGTACACTTTGCATGCTGTCAAAACCTACCTCTCTGATTATCCTTGCTCCTTTTGAATCCTTCATGTTGATAGCTATACTCTGGAGATTAAAAAAATAAAAAAAAATAACAGTAATTTATGTGAAAGCCCTCATGGGGATTATGAGCCTCTCCTAAACTTACCCAACAGGCAAATATCACACTACAGCTAATTTGGATAAGTAAATTTTAACATATACCCCACCTCATCCTGCCAAAAAAAATAAAATTGCCTAGTAAAGAAAGCTGAACTGCATCACCAATGGATCAGACAAGCACCAAAACAAGCCTGACAGATGTGCAGCTGAGAGCTGCTCTGCAGTCTGGTCACTGCAGGTCTGCACAGGACCTACTACTGCAAGGGCACGTGGGGACACCAGAAACATTGGTTTCAATGGCAGCAAGCCATTAAACAATGCAGGGATTGCATGAAACTTCACATTAAATTCTGAAGTTTCACAGGCTCCCTTTAGCCAGCCTCACTGTGGTATAATGTCAGCACTCCTGCAGCTCCAGGTGCCAGCTGGTGCACCTGAAAAAAATGATCCTTCAATTAAAATAACCCTTCCTGTCAGCAGGTTTTGTTTTCAGTCAATTTGCACCAGCAGCTGAAGACTGGCAGGAGCGCTTTTGTGTTTTGAATTTGCCTCAGCTGCCCATGGCACCAGACCAGAAATTTGCACCCCCTTTTGTGCAAAAGAACTCTTGGTTTTTCCCCTCAAATTTACTCATCATAACTTGAGGCCAGTGTAGCTATTGCTCAATTATATATGTTAAGAATAAAAATAAGAAGTGTTTTATATTCAGTTGTAGTTACAGAAACCATAGGCTAATGTTCAGTTCCACGCTCAATTTACCTTTTTATTTCTATTGACACTGAGAAAATAAACACTTTCTGTCCCAGCAAAAGGTGGGCCCCAGGCTCTTGTATCATCACCGGCTCCTGAAAGAAATATCATCACATATTCGTAGTTTTCCAATATCACACTGCCAACAAATAAAAATAATAAGATGCTTTCCTCCAACATCCCATTTAAATCACCTAAGTTTCATCTAGCAGGCAGAACAAATATTAGTTTAAAATATGCATTTTCAGTCATTTTTATCAAAAGCCGCCTAAAAGTGAATGCAATTAAGCAAAGTGAGAAAAGTGTTTGCTAGTGTTGGGATTGTCTTTAAAATACACCACTACTGTATTTGCAGGTTTTTTTGGTTTCTTTTTCATTTGTGCGTTGGTATTTTAGTTGTTTGGGTGGGGTTTCTTTGGGGGGAGAGGGGAGTTGGGTTTCTTTAGGTGGGTTGTTTGTTTTAAATTAAAGCAGAAGCTCCAATGCCATTCTTTCAGGCAATGTGTAAGAATTCAGCAGAAGCTCTTGCCTTGACCAAGTCACACAGTGCACATGGTCAATAAGCTACTCCTGAAACACTCCAGACACAAAATCAAGGTACCACTGACAGAGAACAACTGATGAAGCTGCAGAACCAACAAAAAGAAGCACTTGCTTTAGTTGGTGCAATGCCCCCTCTCCAGTTCTTCCAGAAATCCTGCCTTACAGAAAGGCTAGCTGACAGTAAAGGTGCTGCAGACACTGATGTCACTATCATTGATGTTTAATTTCCAGTTTTAAACCTTTCTTAAACATCATGGAGGCTAGCAATCCATTTTAATTAGAATTAAAACTAAAAATTTTCAGTAGAATTAAAGTTAAATTCAGATATAATCACCACCCTGAGCTGCTGGCAAGCACGCACATTCCTATACCCATTTCAATATCGACTTCATTTACTCATGACTGAAAAGTTTCCTTAGTGAGGCAATACAGATGACTGACAGTGGCACAGACACAGAAACAGGCTGGAAAACCCCTGGTGTTACACAAGGGAGCCCCGGCCATAATTATGCTACACACTATAGTAACACAAGGCTGTTTAAGACCAACTGTGGCAGAAATTCTGCAAACACACGAATTGCTTATGAGCATTTGTATTGTTCACTATCTCAAAAGACTATTTTGGTTAGTACTTAAAGGCATTCAAAGTAAAACACTTCAGTAACACTGTCCATGTAGCCACTGTCCTGTTTGGGTTACTGCTCCTGTGAAAGTACACACAGAAAGAGACAATTGCTCACAGTCTAAAAGTTTTGGAGTTTAGAATTCTGAGGCTGCCCTTCTCCTTAAGTCACAAACAGAAATTCTAACAGCTGGAATGCAAAGTTCCAAAATCATTACTTTATATTTAATCCCTGGCATTGCTCCATTCCTGCTACCCAGATACTTGCAATACCACCACCATCAGTCTAATCTGATTTTAAAAAATTGAAGCACCTTTGCCCCATCACAAAACTGAAAACATTAATAACTACAGTCAGTAAATAGGGATGACCCCCAGACTGATGTGATAAAACATTTGTTAGACATTCAATGCTTCATTAAATGTCCAAACATTCAATATTTCCTATTGCAAATGAAATACAAGGAATGTAATATGCTTTAGTATCTTGAGTGTATCTCAATTTATGTTACAAACTATTATGTTATAAGATATAGGGAATGTAATATGTTTTAGTACCTCAATTATCTTCACCAGCTCTTTACAAAACTAATAATACCAAAAGAGAGAAACTTAAAATACGAAAACTTAGAGAAGGAAAAAATACAAGACATAACGTGCAGCTGCTATGGCATAATTACATGCCTCAAATGTGTAACGATGCATGTAATGAGAGCCAAATGAAGGGAATATTTAAAAAAAAAAAAAAAACAGGAAAAAAAAAAACCAGAATGACATGCAATTTGTTATTCTTCTTGTATGGTCTTACAAACTAAAAAGTGTAGCCATGACATAAGAATGAAGCACTTTTTACCATTACCCAATTCTTGACAACTTTTTGAGTAAGAAGTGAGCGTGCAGAGTGGACAAAGAAAACCACTGTGTTAAGCAAAAAATACACAATATTAAAATAGAAACTAATTACCCAGAGTCCAATCAGGCTGAGAAAGCACTACAGAAGCTTCTGCATCTGAAAACACACACTAGAAGGTTGTTAACCTGACACTTTCAGCACGAAGATTTTCATGCAAATTCACAGATTTCCCTTTTCCCATGAAATCCCATGTCTACCTATACAGAAATACCAAATCCTGGACTTTAAAGATAGAACTACCTCATGCAGAAAATAACTGTTGTTCATTTTGCATAATTACTAAGAAGGACTTCTCCAGCAAGGTAATGTTTAAATAACAATCTGAAACTCTACTAAAATATTAACATTTTTCTCAGGAGAAAGTTGACATAGCACGCCAGGTCACCTTGTACTCTAGGAGGCAAAATTCTTGCCAACCCCACTAGATCTGTATATTATTATACAAAAGCAGTGCCAAGAAATAACATATCTATTTTAAAAGCTCCTATTATCTTTCTTCCTTGTAATAATAAAAACAAAAACAGAAGGTAGAGTTTCTGTTTCCAAAATTCAAGTGCCTGTCATTTTATCAGTAATCTAATCCTGAGTAGTCAGATGTATTTCTGTTTATCTACAACATTTTTGCTCAGAGGGAACTGAGATGAAGACTCTTAAATAGGCAAACCACCTTTTCCCCAACTATTATGTAACTAATTGCTGGAAGGATGTGTGTTTGCAAATTTTGCATGTTAAACACTGCACTTAAAATCCTATTTTAATCTTCTTACCACACACTTATGTGTTCACAAACCCAATTTAAAACCTAAGTAAAGTTCACATAAATAAATTTTAAAAAAAATCAATTTAGTTTTGAGCAAGGGACTAAGGCACTTTGTAAGTGATGACTCAGTAATGTTTTGTGCATTAATATCTGCAAAAGCTGCCTGACCTTACAACTTCAACCTTCTCACATTCGTTTCTAATTACAGACATAGACTATTTCTGACCATAACACACATACATGGAGCACAGTGTTAAGCTTAAAGCAAATTGATCACCCACGTAGAAGCAAACTTATTGATAACTTATTGATGTCTCTGACATGCCGGAAGGAGTGTCAGGATGAAAAACATTCCCCAAACCTGAAAACAGCTATTTCTTAGCACAATACCATCCCCAAACTGTCACCATCACCAAATACACATAGTATTGTCTGTCTAAATATTTTCAAAAGTTAAAACACTTAAACAGCTATTTGTTAAACTAGCCCACATTCTTGCTGTATTTAAAATAGACAAATAGAATCTTACCTGGTCTTTCCACTTTGATAACTTCAGCTCCTAGATCTCCCAAATTCATTGTAGCAAAGGGCCCTGCAAGCACCCTGCAATATAAAAAAAAAAAAGCAAAAATTACTGTTTTTTAGTTTTTCAATCAGAATATTTGCATCTAGATACACTGTTCCAAATTACAGATAAAACACACACCTTGTTAAATCAAGAATTTTCACGCCATCCAGTGGCTTTACATTACTAGCACCTGACAAGAAACAGAAAACAGTGACTTTTATCTTTAAAAAAAGTAAAATGAAATTCAAGAGTGTTACTCACTGTTTTTATGACACTCTTCCATCATCTCCCCTTGTCCTCCACCCCAGATAAAGGATAATGAAGTTTTCTGAGCAAGCTGATTATTAGAAGTAGATTACATCAGTAAAGCCTTTCAAAGCTGGAAAACTTTATGGACAACATTTCAGAACCAACCAGCAATTCAACAATAAAGCCACTTCACAGAGGTACTTTTATATGCGACGTCCACAAATACTCAAACAGCTTTTACAGAACAAATATAATCTGAAGAAATATAGAATAACAGCATTAGCAAGGAACATCAGAATGACACAAACCAAAAGTGAGGAGTAGTAGACCAATTGAAGCACAGTATCCTCACAAAGTGTTTTGACCTGTGTAGACCTATCTTCTTGCATCACACACACATACACACACACACAAATGCCTGTTTAAAAAAAAAAAAAAAAAAAAAAAAAAAAAAAAAAAAAAAAAAAGTTACAAAACATAAGACAGAACTTATCAGTCAAGGAAATATTCTAACTTTTAATGGCAGCTGCACATGCAAGATAATTACTATGAAATCACAAGGCTTTCCTCCTTTACATCACCCCTTCTAACATGACCAGCTCTAAGAATCAACAGCAATGGCAATAAACACCACAGACAGAGCAAGCAATATCACAGTCTAGACCACGGGCTGGCCAACTATTTCTTGGGTGGCCTTGCGTTATCTTGTCACTCAGTGTCTTTAATTGCAGGCTGAGGACGCACATACTTCATCATCCTGTGTGGATGGTCATTTCATTACTATTTGGAAGGTGGTCTCATATTGCACACACACACAAATGAAATAAAATAAAGCATCTAGCCAGTAACATCACAAAAATTAAACATATTAACTTACAGTAAGTATCTCTTCTTGGTGCTTGTCCAAGTAAGAGAAAGATATAAAACACATAGGGAAGAGGGGAGCAGCTGAGGGCACTTGGTGTGTTCAGCCTGGAGGAGACTGAGGGGAGACCTCAGTGCAGTTACAACTTCCTCAGGAGGGGCAGGCACTGATCCCTGCTCTGGGGGGACCAGGGACAGCACCCAGGGAATGGCCTGGAGCTGTGCCAAGGCAGGGTCAGGTTGGATCTCAGGACAAGGTTCTTCCCCCAGAGGGTGGTGGGCACTGCCCAGGCTGCCCAGGGCAGTGGGCACAGCACCAAGGCTGCCAGAGCTCAGGGAGGGTTTGGATGGTTTGGTCCTGTGCAGGGCTGAGGGTTGGACTTGATGATCCTGGTGGGTCCCTTCCAACTCCACATATTCTGTGAATCAAACCAACCCAAACAAAATAAACAAAACAAAACAAAAAAAAAAAAGCAGCACTGGGAATTCAAGGCTTCTGCTCAAATATTTTCATTAAGGTACTGCCCTCCATGAGTACACCTGCATCCCACTGCACGTCCTCATGAAATTTTCCTCCATTATTACCAGTTAGTCCAGGGAGATTCCCGTGTAACAAGTTTTAGGGTTTAACACAACATGCAGACCAAGCAGCATGTTGAAGATGTGCACCTAGCAATGCCATGTGTTTTACACTTTGGAAGCCTTTAGGAAAACCTCAGGCTGCCACCTCTCCTCGGTGCTTCTCACATCCGTGAGCCTCAGGTGTTGGGAAATTGTGCCAGGTGAACACCACGAGCCCTCCAGTGTAACTCAATCTCACCAAGACAGGTCATCACTCTGTTTACCAAAAATACGCTAATGGCTTTACTGAAGAGCACAGCTCTCCAAAAATAAATACATACAATTTCAGGTTAAAAAAAAAAAGAAAAAAAAGTTCCACCTTCCTCTATTCTTTCCAAACCTTTTAGAGCTGCACTTTATTACTTAATGGCTCATCCATTCTCATCCTGAGCCAATATTTAGCTTCGCTACCTGCAGCTGAGTTGCAGGAATCCGTAAAGGTATTTGTCAAAGAAGCCCATAAAATGTTAAGATTAGCCTGTAAATATGTACTTATGCATAACCAAAACTCATGAACCCTTACTAATTACAGTATCACTCACATTATGGTATCATCTAACACTTCATTTGTGGATTAGGACTCTTCCATAGTTAGAACAAAATAGGAGAGCACAAATGTTGCTTTGGAGATGAACAGACCATTGTGAATTTTTTTTTAATGCCAATAAATAACAGATGCCCACAATGATGAAATGCAAGAAAAAGATAAAATGTTTGCTTTTGAAAATCTGAGGAAAAGAATAGACTTGTTAGTTTCTTCAGACTAGAAGAGCACAAATGTTCACAACAGAAAATACATAGGGCCTAGATTTGCATTCCATGAAGACACTAATTTGCTGAAACAATTACAATAGAAAGCATTTTGACTAAGAAAGAAACAGCAGTTCCAATACACTGATCCTGTGTACAGGATCGCTATCTATTGTGGGAACATAAAGAAACTAAACCACATCACAAACAGACACAAGAGATCAGAACAGATCAGTATTAAACAGAAGCATCTCCTGGGGGATTTTTGGATTATTTTTTTTTTCCTTTCACCACTAGCTTTCAAAGCAGGCGCATACCTGAAGTTAAACTTTTCCCATAGAGGTTTTCGTTGGAATTATGGCTCAGGTCTACATTTTCTAAAACACAATCTCACATTTTCTCTTACATTTTTGCTTTTAATTATTCCAGTAACTTGATGAATGAAAGAAAAATCCACTCTCCTGCTCGATTCCCATGATGCCTGAATTTACTGTGAATTGGACTGTCATATGTATCTTTTATAAATAATGTTGATGAAAAATAAATCAACCCAATCACTCTCAGTATGATTTACACTCTTTAGTTAAACTCAGTAGGCTGTCCCAAGGTTGGTCTAACCTAACAATGAGTAAGTAACAGAGAAGAGAAATTAATTTTCATGCCATATTCCCAAAAGATTTCTTTTATACTTTTAAGTGACAGAAGGGGCCCTGAAGAAGAGAGCCAATTAACACATTTTTGCAACAATGCAAATTAACAGATCCTGTTCCAACTACATTCAGTTCTAGAGGACATGGCTCCTCAAGTCTATTGTCTCTACTCTAACTGCACAATCTGTATTTTTTACTTCATCTGTGCAGCAGGTTATAATCAAATCCATTACTACCATGGATTAATTCACAATCAGTGGGTACACTCCAACACACACTTGCTGCTTTCATTGTGGGAGACAGAACTGCAAACTTCCTTCAATTCTAATGCCACCAAATGCTACTGTGACTATTTTTCTAGGTTATTAAATAACAGAGAAACATGAAGCCAGGGAAAGATTACTTTGTATGAAGTTAGACTTTGTAACCTTTGGGAAAAAAAAAAAAAAAGCAGGCCTGGCACCTGGGACTGGGCACCTAGCACTGGGAACCTGGCACTGGGCACCTGACACCTGGCACTGGGCACCTGGCACTGGGAACCCCACACTGGGCACCAGACACTGGGAACCTGGCACTGGGCACCCTGCACTGGCACCAGGCACCCGGCACTGGGTACCTGGCATTGGGAACCTGACACTGAGCACTGGGAACACGGCACTAGGCACTGGGAACCTGGCACTGGGCACCCGGCACAGGACAACTGTCACCGGGAACCCAGCACTAGGCACNCCAGACACTGGCACCTGGCACTGGGCACCCAGCACTGGGCACCTGACACCTGGCACTGGGAACCCAGCACTGGACACCTGGCACTGGCCACCAGACACTGGGAACCTGGCACTGGGAACCTGGCACTGGGCACCCAGCACTGGGCAACTGGCACCGGGAACCCAGCACTAGGCACCAGACACTGGCACCTGCCACTGGGCACCCGACACCGGGAACCCGGCAGTGGGAACCCGACACCGGGAACCTGGCACTTGGCACCAGACACTGGCACCCGGCACCGGGCACCTGGCACTGGGAACCTGGCACTAGGAACCTGGCACTGGGCACCAGACACTGACACCCGGCACTGCCCCCGCCCCAGGAGCCGGGGCTGCCCCGGGCCCCGACACGCCCCGTGTCACCGCAGAGCCCGAGCGACCGGCAGCGCACGGACCAGGGCAGAGTCCGGCCACGGGGATCCCGCTGGATGACCTCGGTGGTTGACCCCGGTGGGAGATCCCGCAGGGTGATCCCCGTGGGTGATCCACCGGGAGCTCCGCTGCGAGTCCCGCAGGTGATCCCGCGGGGTGATCCCGCTGGGAGCTCCGCAGGGTCCTCCCGCAGGGTGATGCCGAAAGTGATCCTGAAGGTGGTCCCTCCGGGAGCCCCGCCGCCGCCCGCCCCAGCAGAGCCTCCCGCAGGTGTCCCGCGTCCATCCCGCCCACGCCCCGCACAAGCGAAGCGGCTCCGACCCCCGCCCCAGCCCCGGCGCCCGGCAGGGTCACACGGGCAGGGGCACCCAGCGCGGCGACAGGGGAGCCTGAGGAGGAGGATGGTACGGCTCGGCTCGGCTCTGCTANTCCCTCTCCTCCTGCACCCGAGGCAGCCTTAAAGCGTGCGGGTCTGGGGCCGCTGCGTTCCCTCCTCCGCTGCAGCGGTGGGACGCGACGGTTCTTCTCTCCCTCTCCTCTCCAGCATTCCCGGCTGGACTTTATGTAGCAGGGCTAGGCGCCTTACAGATGTTTGCAGCAGGAATTCCGCTGTTGGATGGTTGCAAGCTTGCGCTCACAGCGGGCTGTGACACGCGGCATTGCCATTCGGCATAAACGCAAAACACCTTCCCCACGCACCCACGCACCCACCCAGGCGGCCCCGAAAGGTTTTCCGTGCTCACCAAGGTAGGCAGCCGCGCTGGATGTCCCTCCATCGGCTCGCTGGCGCGGGGTGGGTCCTCCATCTCCGCTATCCTTCGCTGAAGGTGCAGCATTGCTTGCGCTGTGAGCGGTACCTCCAGTTGTGTTTTAGCTGCGGGAGAGTGAGCTTGAATCGACCTTAAAGCAATTCGTCCCTGAGCAAAGTACTCTCTGTTTTTAGTTTGTCCTGGGGCACAGTGGAGGGTTTGTTAGAGAAACAACGTGGTGTCTTCCTGCTCTGCAACAGGATAGAAAAGCCTGCAGAGGTTCAGCATTTTACTTATGAGAAATACGATGTGAGGGTAAGACAGCAGCTGCATTTCAGGAGTGGCTGAAACTTTTGACAGGTCGAACACGG
>VWZG01007393.1:1684503-1748933 GCA_013396735.1 Grallaria varia
CGGGAATAGCGGGACGAGCCCGCCGCCCGGAACCTTCGGAGGCCGGAACCTTCCGGCCGGCGGGGAAGGGGCGGGGGGGAGGACTGAGGGGGGCGTGCGCCGGCCTGGCGCGGGGCGTGCTGAGGGGGCGCCGCCATTCCCGGTTGTTGCCGGTCATTCCCGGCCATGTACCGCCCGGGCTTCCGCGCTCCCACGCCTCCTTACGCGCCCGCCGCCTTCCGCAGCCCTCCGTCGAGCGGCGGGCCGCTGCCGCCCTCACCGNCGGCCCCCGGGCGGCAGCCCCCGCTACCCGGCCTTCCGCGGCGGCGGCGGCGCCTCCCCGGGCCTGCCGCCTCCGCCGCCGCACCAGCGCTCGCCCGGCGGCCTCCAGAGGCACTTCCAGGTACGGGGCAGGGCGGAGAGGGACGGGGGGAGGGAGCGGGGATGAAGCGGAGCGGCCGCGGCGGTGTCCACCCGCTCCGGCAGGGTTTGGAATGGGGAGCGACGCTGGCAGCGCTGTGGGCGGCAGCTGCGTGCCCCCCGCAGCAGAGGGGATGGGCAGAGCACAGCTGTGAGGTGAGGAAAGGGAGGGGCGCCCCAGGCCTGGCCTCTTGTGCAGACGCAAAGACTGACAAAAGCGCAGCCGTCTTGTTCGTGTTGTGGCATGTGAAGGGAGACAGAGAGTCAAGCGCCGCACAAAACTGCAGCAAACATCTGTGAGAAAGAGAGTCTCAATTGAATAAGAGTTTGTTATATGGTAAAAGCAAACAGCGCTGGGTGAAGGGGAGCGTCTGCTCCGCCAAATCACACACAGATGCAGAATATGTCAGGTGTTTATACAGTTATTTTATACGTATTCAAAACATCATATGAATACATATTTCACAGTGCTATGCTAAGCAGTCCTCAACATATATTTCTTTAGATGGCTATAGCCATCTAAGTTATTGTGTCAGTTCAGTCCACTATCTTTACACACCCGGTAATAATTCATGTATTCCCTGACAAAATGCCCAGGGAGGACTCACAACAGTCCTATCATAATTTTTGTACTTTTTGACGACAGCTCAGGGAAACTCATGGCCTCGTGACCTCACAACTGCCTGTTTTTTTCTTTATGGGGCTGCAATTAACCCATTTGTTTCTTTACTGGCACGAATCATATCTATACCTGTCACACATCTCTTTTTTCCTCCCTTTGATCAGTTTTCTTCCATGCAGTGGTGAAGCACTCCATGCTTTTACTTTGCCTGTGTTTTGTTACATCATGGGATGCTCTGTCCACACCCAGAGCTTTCCAGGACACGGCTGGAGTAAAGGAGTGCTTATTACAGAGGGTTAAGCTGAGCCTTCTTTAAGCAGAAATGAGAGCACCTGTTGGGGTAATAGACTATCATTTTAAAAGCCTTTGCATAGCGCACTGAAAGCTGCTGTTTGTGTAAAAGCAGCTCTCCTGAGAGCCACCAACAACAGGTTACGTGGGTTGTGCTTTTTTCCAGGTAGGTTGGTTGTGGCACGTGACTGTCAAAGCACACAGGGATGACAGTTCCTGAGATGATACCAGCTTTGAGTTCATAACTGGTTTTATACAATATTAGAGAAGCCTTAAAACAAACGCAGGTGCAGCACAAACAATGATAAATTTTCCAGGTGCTCTTACTGGCACTTTAAGGATTAAAGTGTGACAATGAAGTCAAGTCTTAATAGAGATTAGTGAAATCTTAATGTGCCTGCAGTGCACTGTCATGTTTCCATTCAGAAATAGTATTCTGTTAATTTTTTTTATGATGCAGTTTACTATCTTACAGGAATCTCATAGTTGGTGAAAGGGGATCATTATGAACTTTATACATTTTCTTCAACACAACAGCAAAGACTCTTCTGGTGTGGAAGCTGACAGGTGGCTTAACCTCTGTTAAAACCTGTTGAAAAGGCCAAGGATGTGGCATTTCAGTTTGTGCCATCAATGTCTAATTTCCCTTCAAAAGATCACTCCTTGGCTGTTCAATGAAGTGGCTTTTTCAAAGCCTGCCTTAAATTAATTGAGCAGAAGAACATGCAGGAATCCTTCTGTCTCTAGTTTTAGTCCGGACTGTTTTGTGTCAGGACCTGTGGAGGGTAACAGTCCCATAGGCTGGTTCATGATGTAAGAAACCTGAAGTAAAGAAGTTTGAATCCAGCCTCAGCTTGTCACAACATTTTCCCTTCTCCCCTTTCCTTCTGTAGACCTTGTGAGTAGTTTAGGAGCACTGACCTGATGGTGATGCTTTCAAAGACTCACAGGGTATTATGGTATGTCTGTAGCTCTGCCCAGGACTGAAGGAGTGTCTGTGTGCACCCGTGTACACACGGGCTGTGTTGCCTGGGAGGGCAGTAGAGGCAGTCACAGGAGGACGAAGTCTCATAAACCACAAGTCCCCATTTTCTTTGTCTACGAGGCCACAAACAGTGTCAGGTAGAAGGCCTTTTTGCATTTTCTGAGCATCAGACTTCTTGTGAGCCATGTGTGTTGTCCCACTCTCTTCTGTAGATGCTGTTTAAGAGAACTGCAGTGCTTTTGAAACTTAGGATGCTGCAGTCACTTGTGAGAAGAAAGTTTTAAGCGCCCCTTTAAAATCTCATCAGGAAATCCAATAGACAGTTTATGTTCAGTGTTCTATTAATGTCATGTCATTAGCATTCTGCGCTCATTTTGTGCTTGCACACTTTCATTTTTTGAAATGAACAGAAAACAAAGAAAAACATTGAGAGCTTGTTTTTTTCTGAAATTGCTGACTTAACTTTTATGTGCCAAGTAGTTTACAGTACTTTCTGTTTTTTTTCCACAGAGATGCATCTGCTTTGTATTTTATGAAAACATGTTTATGGAAACAGGGTCCTGTAGTGACAGGACAAGGCGGAATGGCTTTAAACTGAAAGAGAATAGGTTTACATTTGATATGAGGAAGAAGTTCTTTACTGTGAGGGTGGTGAGGCACTGGAACAGGTTGCCCAGAGAAGTTGTGGATGCCCCATCCCTGGAAGTGTTCAAGGCCAGGCTGGATGGGGCTCTGAGCAACCCAAACTAGCGGAAGGTGTCCCTGGCCTCAGGAGAAGGGTTGGAACTAAATGATCTTTAAGGTCCCTTCCAACACAAACCGTTCTGTGATTCTGTGTTTGTTGTATTTCTTGAGCATCTAGTCTTAGCATTCACTTAGTGATAATGTTTCCTTTTCTGCTCTCAGCAGGAATTAATGAACTATCTAGGAGCAGTAGCTAGTTGGTGGTGTGGATCAACAATTACTACAAATAAGGGGAAAAGAACCCAAAAACAACCTTTGGAAATGGTACAGTTGTAATTTTTGTGTGTATGCCAGCAGCTATGATGACATCAGATGAAGAGAGGTGATAAAGGGAGTGACTGACCCCATTTTCAAGGCAGTATTGCTCCACTCAGTAACTTGTTAATGAGTAACACCAAAAGATGTTTTCTACTTTCAAGAGAGACTTGTATGGAGAAAAAGTATTGAGAATATATTGACTGTTTCATTAAGGAAAGTTAAATGAGAAAAGGCTGTTGGCATTAGTGACAGCGAAATAGAAAGTTTTTTTTAAGGTATCTTTGGCATCAATGTCTCTTGCATGGAATGGTTTCACTTATACGTGTAGGACAGTTTTCCTTTTCCATAGGCCTAAAAAAAATACAGAGGGGGAAAAAGCATATTATGACTAGCATTCTAGACTTAAATAATCTACACTCTTAAATTTAACACTTACTAAAGGCTGTCAGTCTTGTATTACATAATAATACATTTCCTAGATTTCAAACATACTAAAATGTCAGTGTTACTGATGGCCTGCATCATATTGTAGTGAAATTTAATATTATTAAATAAATCCATACAAATGAGCCTTACCATTGAATTGTTTTGTTCCTTCACTGACTACTGCAGATCATTATGTCAGCTCAGCTTTGTGTTCTGCAGCTTAGACATAGCATTAAATAAACTCCACACTCAAAAAAACTGTTTTACAATGTCACAGTTATAAGGTCTTCATTAAATGTGGTTGTTTAGAGATGGTGAGGTTTTGTGCTTTTTTCAAACAGAATGCACTGCTCCATGTGAGTGCTTAACATAAATGTCACTTGTGCTAGTGCATGTCAACTTACTTTAGGAAACTCCACATTCCTTAGGAAGTTTTTTAGATGCATTCTGAGGTGATTCTCTCTCTGACCCTTGTGGGGTTTGATACAATAATTTGCTACCTTTTAATAATTCTTCTGTTTTGAGATCATCATCTAAGCTACGTGACCTAACTACAAAGAATCATTAGAAACCAGTGCCCTGTAAATAAGCCATGGATGTTCCCATTTGGTCGTGTATCCATTATCATCAAGCTTTAGGAGTTCTAGTAGAGTTCTTGCTGGAAGCAAATCCAACATGGTCCTGCCACAGCACACGAACAGAATTAGGTTCAAGCTGTTTGAGTGAAATCTGTTCTTCTGGCTAAACACAGGGGCCTTCACTGTAGGGCACCGTTTCTCAATTTTACCCAGAAATTGTTCCACATGATCTATTTACATAGATTCTGTAAGGTCTTGTTAGTCAAATCCAAATACTATCACTGCTCATCCAAAAAGTCAGGGTGGGTGAGTTCTAGGGGAAAGTGGCCTTTAATCAGGTGCTTTTACCCTGCCTTGCAAAGTCTGATACAGCCTCAAGGAGTCCTGTTGTTCTGATCCTACAGACTGAATGGACATGTTTGGAGACTGTTGTTTATCTGTGGTATGAGTTGTTCAACTTTGATAAAAACAAATGAATTTAAATAAATACAGCTTTAGACAAAACCTTACCTTTTAGGAAGGTGAATCCAAAGAGAAGAACAATAGATGATGCTAACGGGAGAAAATAGGCATTTATGTCATAGCTCACTTTAAGTTGCAGACTTGTAGCAGCTTTACACCAGCAATTGTAGTGATCCTTGAGCTTAAAAAAAAATCAAATATCAAAAGCTCCATGCGAAAGTCAGTACCTGCTTAATCACTGATTACCATTCAGATTGTAATAAAATCAAATCACCTGGTCTCAAATTCCACAGAACACTGGTTTGATTGAAAAGGTTTTTTTCCCAATGAGTTCTTTGGGTCACTTGTAGCTATTGGCACTATACAATGCTATGTTCAATCTGTAAGTACTTAATATCTTACTTCTGCTCTTGTTAATATTGTCAGTTCTTCCTCAGCCTCTAACTCCCTGTTTTGCTATTCAGCTTTTGTTAGACATGTAGTTGACTTAGGCAGCTTATGAAAAACAGCAGGAGGAGCTTTTCTGTAGCTGTGTGGCAGGGTGATGTAAACAAGTATTTCAGAGAAGTCTGGTGTGGGGCTTTTTTCTTATCTTGGTAAATCATAATTTGTAATTAAAAGTGTAATAAAGTTAATATTTTCTGAGGAAGATGCAAGTGAGATGTAGTAATTATCATTAATAATCAGCTTCAAAGCTCTACTACAGTAGAAGGAAACTTTTTCTTTTTTTTTTTTTTAGTTTTTTAGTTTGAATTAGTCTATTAAATGTTTCTTTACCTGATGGTTTTCTTCCAAAGGGATCACCCAGGACATCTACTCCATTTGGTACAGCGCATGGCAGAGAGAAAAGAGTGTCTAATGATGTGGAAAACTATTACAGACCTTCAATGCTTGAGGACCCCTGGGCTGGCCTTGAGCCAGTTTCTGTTACAGACATAAACCAGCAATACAGCAGTGAGCAAACTACATATACTGGTAAAAAAGGGAGGTATTTCAGCTAACACTTTTAAAGGCCAAATAACTCCATCTTGTCAGGAAAACTTTGGGACAAACTCTTAACACTTACACAAGATGAACAATAATCAAGACATTAGATAATGCTTTTATTTGATCACATGTCCACCCTTTTATCCTACCTTTTTTTTTTTATCGCATTGGATATTTTTATGTATGGGTCGGAAAAGGAGTGGTAGGAAACCTTGCATTTCTGGTTATGTGGAAGTGCCTACCAGCTTTGAAGAACAAAGTGTTCTTTAATCACCAGCGACTGATTTGTGACTGTTAAAACAGGTTTCCATATACTTACCTCTTCTATGCCAGATTGTTAGCCTTTTATTGTAAAGTCCTTTAGGAAGTGGTATTTTTTTATGTTTCAACATTTTTAGAATGAAGTAACTTGGAAATAAAATTAAGTTTTGTAAAACCTTGTTTTGAAATGTATAAAGAATATTTTAGGACTTTTGTTAAGGTGTACACGTTAACACAAGTAGTGCTAGTGAAATTAGGTGACTTCTGTAAATGTACTTGTATGCTGTAGTTAACCTGTGGTTTTGTGCATAGTAATTTCTGTTAATTGCAGTGTAACATGAAGTTGAAACGTGACTATTAGCCATCTCAGGAAACAAATGTACTGTTTTTGGAAAGATGAATTTGTTGAACCTACTCTTGAGTCACAAACTTAATTCTGTAATCATTTGCTTTTGTGTTAAGAATATATTTGGATCAATAGTAGACGTTTCTGGATTATAGTAACAAGTCTGTTCAGTGGTAATTTAAGTCTAAGGAGCACGTAAAACATCAAGATCAAATAAATAGAAATGTTCTTTTTGGGTCCATCTGATAGAATAGTACAGAATGAATGACAGGGTTTGTTACACAGTTAACACTTTTTAATCTGTACTATATTTTGCAATTTATTTTTTTTAAGGCAGGAATCATTGCCAGGAGAATTGTTTTGTGTGTGTGCATGCTATATTTTTATACTGAAGAGCAAAACAAAGAGTTGTTTTTTTTAGAGCTTGCCTTTACATGGGAGATCCATGCTTAAATCCCGTAGTGAATATCATAATCTGAAATAGAAAAGAAATAGTTCCAGCTGCAGGCATGCCCTTAGTTTGCCATGTTAAGCCTGCAGTAGTTAGATAAATTTTTGTTGAACATACCATTATTTGTTTGCTGATTTTGGCTTTTAAGTCAAGGTAGAGTGTGAAAACTTTGTTAAATAAAACCATTAGTTTAGTTTTCAAAACATGTGTGGTAAACTTCTTACATACTCAAAATGTATTTTTGCAGTCCTGAAGCATGGTTAGGTTGAAAAGCACAGAGAGTCAACATTAAACTGTTCTTAGTAACTTGTCTTTTGCAGAGGTAGAATAGTCTTGTATACTTTTTATCTGTTTCAGCATAAAATGTCTTGGTTTAATACCACCTTCAGGAACATTCAAACTGTGAGGAGGGGGTTAACATGTTGGAATGTGCTAACTGAGTCTCTTGTACTGTTATGACAACAATCTAAAGTAAGTCACCGCTGTCTTCCCCCAGCTGACCCTGTTGCTTTAGTATTCTATCCAGAAAGGCTGCTCAGAGAACTGAGAACATAATGCCTGCTGGATATCAAGAATGGTTAAATCTGCATCCCAGAATCAAAAGAACTGTGCCTTAAATGGCAGCTGTCCGTATCTGTAATAGGTAGCAGCAAAATGGAGATGAACTGACAAGATAGTCTTTAGATGTAGACATCAGTAAACTGAAGTCAGTTGTGAAAAGTCAAGTGTTAAATTTCCTTTCCTTCTCTTTTTTTCTTTTTAAACCTTAGGAGGTACTGTAAAGTTCACCAAAAAAAAACCAAACCCCATGTTGTACTGTTCTTAACCAAGTCACCTTTTTTTGTTGCTATTTCCCATGTGATTGAATGTAGTTTATTTTTTTGCCATGTTTGGTGATCTTGGAGAAACAAATATGATTTTATTTAAGACACTAAAGTTATGATTTGTTCCCAGTTAGACACGAGAAGAGTCTGGGTTTGGAAAGGTAAAGGATTACTGTCAGCAGAAACACTCCTAGAGGTGGGGCTCCTTACATAGTAGCCAGTATCAGCTGCCTTGCCCATTGCAAAGATGCATTTTTCCTCTTTGGCTTTGCAGTTGGCCCAGGGATCAAAGCCAGCATCCTCTGGTAGTTACTCCTGGAACTAGGTGTCAGACACCAGTGAAGGTAAATGTTCCAGAGAGACTTGGGAAAATAACCCTGAGCACTGTTTAATCACTGCAGACCTTCTACAATGCCATCTGTTAAGCTGCTGCTCCAGTGCACTTCAGGACATGACCCAACAATTATACCATACTGCTAAAGACTCCAATCAATTGGTCAAGAATCAGCACCAAAAATTTAAAAATTACTCACCTTTCTGGCTTCTAAGAGCAATTCTGCAGTTCCAGTAAAGGTTAAAAATGTCAGTGTTGAATAGGTGTAAAATCCGTGAACCCATGTTCAGAACTAGAAATATAATGTACTTAAAGCCAGTTCAAGCTCTGCCTTTTTTGCTGTGATACTCAGGAAGCTTAAGCACTTACTTCCTCACCAGGTTTTTTTTCCCTTTTTAGCACATGGCAAACATTCCTTTCCCCCACATGTTTCTAATGGAGAGAGGATCTATCGCTTCCTCATTTGTTAATGAAGCTGCTTCATAGTAACAGTATGATTCTGAAATTAGCATTTGATGATAAAAAGTAAAGCACAAATACATCCTTTCTTTGTAAGCCCATGAAACAGAATAGTGCCTCTGACTCGTTAATGAAGGTATTCTTCTGTAATGAACATACTAAGAATATGGGCATTGCTGTTTCTTCAAGAGATTTCTCTAGATTTTAAGGTAAGTAATTCAGCTCCTTTTTCAGAAATTTGGATTGATGCACTTTCCCATTCTGTTCTGTTTTCACTGTGTTTGTCCATCCAGTCCATTTGCCTTAAAGGAGCTGTATAACTCATGACTAACTCTTCCAGCAAAAACTGAACTCCTTTGTTGCTGTTTGCTCCTGTGTTTAACAGTGAACTGCATTGCTGCTATGCTGTGCTGGTATCATGGGAACATGAATCAGACAAGGCCATGTCTAATGCAGCAACACTGGGTGGAGGGTTACCCCACGTGTTGGGTACTATAATAGTTCAAATGAAGTTCAGGTTTGGGTTTTCACTGCAGCTTTAAATATGGAATATTCATTCTTCTCTGGCACTGTTTTACACTGAAACTGTTACATAATTTAGAATATTAAAATTTCAATTAAACTGGGATTTTAAGTGTTCATATCAACCTCCCCTTTAGAATTAGCAGTAACTGAGATGTAGCATTTTCCTAATGTCAAAGCTGGGATCATTTGCCAGTGAAAATGCTGCTTGTCAGAAGAATGCTTCTGCAGTCAGGTTGTTTTTATTTTCCTGTTAAATATATCTTTATGGGCTCTTCACTTTATATGAAGGATATAATCAGACATGGAAGGGGAGCATTTGAAACATGCATTATACGGAAATTCTACTAGCAGCTGTTCAGCTTCCTTCTAAAGGAGAGTTTTTTTATAGTCTGTCTGGGTTTCAAGTTGTGCTTCTGAGTAATCTCACTGAAGTCAGAGGATTTACTCATGCACCCAAGATGTGTAAGTATCTAATGTTACAGTTTGAAAATTGTACCATTCCTTAGACTGTCAGTGCTTGTTACCAACCCTGCAGTTAACTGCTCTGCACTCAGACTCATTCATGAGCCAAGACTATCTTGCAGTTAAATTAAAGTTGTTCTTACAACACTTTCCAAAATTCTCAAGAGTAAAGACTGTTCTCCTTCCCCAAATCTTGGTGCTTGCCTTCCTCCTAGCTCCTTGGCACTGGGGGAGAAGAGGGAGGATTGCCTACACTGATTGGTGAAGAAACATGTAATGATTTTCAGGTTTCAGGCTGTCAGAAACTTGTGTACCAATTGCCATAGGTAACTAGATAAACTTTTTTATCGTTTGAGATGGCTCAAACAACTTTCTACAGCACACGAAATGAAAGCAATCATTATGTTCACAGTCAATAGTAGCATAGTTCCAGCATTCAGTCATTAATTCACAATCAGGCTTTTTTTTGTCTAAAGTAGCTTTTCTTCTGTGTATCTCACTAGCCACAAACTGAGGCATTTTCATTTTTTTCACTGCAATATGTGCTTTGCTGACATACAATTTAACAACACATTCTCAACCTGGAGTTCTGAATTTCCTTTTACAAAATTACTAGCTCTGGAGTGTTAGACTTCAAATCTAGGCCTTCCCTTTAAGGCATTTTAGATCTGACAAAACCAGCTTTGTCTTATGCCCATTGCCTCCTTGATGACACTTTGGAAACCTTTGGCTTCTGGGCCAGAGACAGCTGGGCAGATGCTTGGGGTTACCATAACTTCAAGGCTTCCCATCACCTGAACTTCAGTCAAAGCCATCAAGTCACCATTTGACATGTTCTCTGGCAAAAGTTAAAAGTCTGTTTTACGTGCAATTTTGAACTTAATTTCACAAATCTGTAGGCTATACTGGTCATTGGATGTCAGTATCGGGGTTTTGACAGTAAAAAAGTTACACCTTCAAGTTCTACCAGGGACACAATTTTCACATATTGAAATTAATTCTCCAAATTTCTTAATTCTGAGTATTTATTTTTTCCAAGTAACAGTGACAGGATTGTGGAGAATGTATTAACTTTTTACTTTTTTTCCCTACAAAAGGAAGAGAATAAGTTGAATTAATTTCATTCAGATACCAGTCTTAATCAAAGTAGTGGTGGCAGGTGCAGAGCATCATTCCAAGGAGCTGGCCAACACAGTTCACCCTGCAGGCATGCTGGCTCAGAGCTTTTGCAGTTGAGATACTGGGGTGGCAATAATGAATTTAAATTGTTTTTTCATTTATTCACTAGTGACAGCATCTTATGAGAATTCAATATCACATCAAACTGACATTTTGTAACAGAATTTTAAAATGGGCTGCACTGAAAATCTGCATGTACTACCCTGCTTCTGAGGGCAGCAGTAATCATGCTGCTTGGTGCTGTATTGAACAACATGTAAACCTTCTGGTATCCACACGTATTTAGCCACAGTCTCATTGCTGTGTGGCCAAGAGACTTAAAAGCTGTTACGGTAGAGGTAATGGGTTTAACTCTTTGTTGTATGCATGAGGAAATTCCTAAGAGTTCAGGCTGCTGAAGGTGATATTGATACAACTGTTGGTATAAAGACCAGTAAATGGAAGAACAAAACCTCTTTGGTTTGGAAATCATTCCCTTTTCAAGCACCACACAAGCTAATGCTAGAAGGAGGAAGAGGAATCAAGCTAATTGACAACTTCTGTGGATGACTACACAGCATAAACCACAAATAACAGAGCCTACAGAAGCTTTAAGAAAACACTGATTGCCAACTGGGAAGTAGCATCAACAGTAATTGCATTGCAAGTAGCAGTTGCATAGTGTTTTTAAAATCAAAGGACCACCTCCTGTGGCTTAATGAAGATTTTTAGGTTAAGGTGAACTAAGGCTTTGAGCTGTATTCCCTTAACAGATATTGGGAATTAACATGTTACTCTTCCTGCAGTTGAGTTTGCAGAGGAGAGTAACTTCACCACTTGTCTGTGAAGTCTCACATCTAGGCCTAAGTCTCATTTATTTTTTTTTTTCATGCTAAGAAAAAACTGGATTTGAAAATCTCAGGGATTGTTACAACATAAAAGGGAGAATTAACATCTGCAAATGGTCCTAAATGTACAAGTTGAGTTGAAAACTGTAAGAAGGCACCAAGGGTCCGTCTATTGATCACTTGCCATTGCACTTTCCTAAAGCTGTTCCCCTTGTCTGCCTCCTGGTTGCTCTGTCAGTTAAATTACACTAAGGAAAATTACTTTCCAGATGTTTGAAAACTGTATGTGCACTAAGGGCAACAGGTTGAGAAACTGCCATACCTGTTTTCAAATAAATCAGCTGCCACAGGGTTTCCCTCTTGAAACTGCAGACAGTTTACACTCCCAGCAGCATTCCTTGTACTTAGAACAGCTTCTAAAAAAAATTCCAAAAGAAAAGTTTGTGCAAAGAACCTTTAAATCCCTTTTTTCAAGGAGTCTGTTGCATCTGGTTGCATTTTTGTGATGCTGTTTAATTTCCTCACAGAATAGTTGCTACGTGTTTTATACACTGACTCTCCTGGAGCCCATGATTCTCACTGCAGTGAGTGAGGTGAGGAAGAAATAGTTATTGTCTGCACTTTGGGGCAGAAAAGAACCCAGTGTTTCCTGCTCTGCCTGTTTCATTCCCTAAAGCTGATTAATCAGTAAAATACTCAGAGCGAGTCTCAAATGCGTCGCCTTCCTGGCAGGAGGGATGGCAGCAGAAAGGCAGCCATGCTTTGGTACACATGCTGAAGATAAGTCGTAGCTATTTAATTCCATCTGAAAACAGAACACTCCCTCAAGCACCTTTCAAATCTGCTGTAGAGAATACAAATAGACTCAGAAGCATTACTTTTAAGAAAAGAAATCCACTTCTTACAGCATAAGTGTTTGAGGACTTAGAATAAATGAGTATTTCTTTGATAATCCACACACTTGTGCTTCATAGCTCTCCAGGAGAGCTGCATTTCAAGTCTTCTGTGGCCAAAACAGGTATGCCAAATTATACATGATTTTTTTAATGGAAGGTAGTTTTATTTAAAAAATAAAAAAAAATCCCTTCTGAAGTTAACAGGGGTTTTGGTTTTTGCCCTTTGCCTGACCTAAAATCTGCAATGACAGCAGGAACAATTTCAACCTAAGACAACAGTTTTAAAAGTTTTCATTCACAACACTGTAGCAATGGAGGCCACAGTCTCCTAAGATCTAGAGAGGGATATTTATGCTATTGAATTTCACTGCATGTGGAAGTGATTTGTGCTATAATCAAAAGTGTAGCCCCTTTCAGTGGAAGATTCTCAAGCAATTATCATGGAGTAAACCAGTGTTTAGCTCTACTGGCCATTAATTTAACAAGACTTTTCTTTTAATGACCAGGATCTTCATAACTGATTGATGCCTCATCTGCTGCAGCACCTGCTCCCTCATTTCCTGGAGGCAAATGTGTTTCAGCTTTTCAGGTTAATGAATCAGAAAGCCAATTGTGACAGCATTATAAAATGTGTTATGATAAATTCTCCATGCTTCAAAACAGAAAAATAATCCACAAATTCCCTTCTAGAATTGAGGTTCCGGGTCCTGAAGGTTTTTTTGGTAGGGGACTTTTTTTCAGACAGGAGCTTCAGGTGGCACAGTCACATTCTGAAGCATAGGACTGTCAACATAATAATTATAAGTTTTTTAATGCATAATAGTTTTTAAAAGCTACAGAAAATCAAGCCTAAAAATGTTAATGCATTACTAGTAGCAGTCAAGCTGTAGAAATGCTGAATTTAGTCTTCCAACAATATGTAATACATCACATGATGTAGGTGACGTTTTGCAAAACACAGGATGTGCAGTACAAGTGTTACAAACCTGATTTCTTGCTTTATCTGACTGGCTACAGAGCGTTCAGGGACAACTTGGGCAGCTTTTGTTTTCCTGCTCAGGAACAGTTTCAGAACTGCTCTGGAGAACAGTAGGAGATGCCAGCTTCCCCTGCACTGTGGAGCACCTGCTTGACAAATGTCCCACCAATAAGAAATCCCTTTGTTGTCTCTATTCATGTGCTTGTGAATTAATAATGCTGCTGTTGATGTGTTCTCTCTCCTGTGCCTTGAAATCCTCCAACAGTTACACAACTGGTCAAACCATGACACAACCAAACAGTGCTCTGCTGGAAGGGGTCGAGACAGTGTCCTATTAAACAGTCTTTGCACAACAAAGCATGTGGTTGTATGTTTTTCATGTTGATTTAGTCCTGTCAAACTGTCCATTGTGTAGAAACTTGGTCAGTTATCACTGTTTCCTACAGCAGAATCTGTTTTAAATATCGATCACCCTCAGAACACAACTGGAAATAGATTCCCACAAATTTTCAGTGAAGCATCTGCATTTGATATTCTTTCTATTCTGCAAATGAAATCCTGACATTTTCTTGTTAACTGCAGCCTCTTTTGTTGTCAGAAGGTTTTAGACATCTTAATTACTCAGTATTAACTGATCCCTCTCATTTTTGGTGCATTTTCCTTCCCAATTTTATAGAGGCAATTGATGATCTCACCTAAATTTAAACTACCAGGTTCCACATGTTGTTAGTGGACCACAGGGACCACCATATTTAGTTCTGTTGGATCCTGTTTGCTTCCTTGTGCTCTTGCCACCACAAACATGTCATAGGGATGAAGTATTTAGACAGAAGTATATTTTAACCAAGACAGGAGGATGCCTCTTATTGGGACTGTATGTCAAACAATGAGATATTTTTAGAACTTGATGGAAATACTCATTCAGTGCTTTGATGGTGTTTTGATTTACTGCTTCCCATAACGAAGGGCATCATGTAATAGTTTCTGCAGTACAAAAGCTCCATAATGCTGAAACCTTAATACAGGACTTGAGGAATGAAAAAGAAGAGTGGAAGAGGCTGCAAGGTAGCAACAAATGACAGGCACTTAAATAAATCATGCACAATGGTTTCCCTGGATGTCAGGAAACAATTTGCATTCTAACAGTTGAGACAACAAATACCCAAACCCAAAGTGAACTGGAGCTTCCCAGGAGATCAGCTGACAGAGAAGGCTAACTCCAATTTACCTGATGCTAGAAGCTGAAATAGGGTTGAATTTCTAACAGAACAGGTCTGCAAAGTTCTGTGGAATTTGTTGGGTGTTTTGTCATTGTTCCCAAAAGGCAACCTTGTAATTGCAAGTACAGTTTGCAAATAAAAATTATTATTACTACTACCTGCATGTCTTCTTTCACTGTCTTCTGTAACTGCATGTGCTTGCTTGGAAGTCTCAGAGCAGGATCTGCAATCCATAAGGAGAAGCAATCTGTGGAGGAAAATGTACATAGCTTCTGAAGTCTGCCAGGTTCAGAGTAATGCTTTCCTGATGTGGAATTGCCAGACCATCTGCTGATAAGTTTTTAACTATTATTTACCACTCCACTTCTTATATACAGCATTAATAGATTTCTGTTCATGTCCCATGTGGTCCGTAGTTCTTAGTCCATTTAAACTCCCTCTTCCCCCACGAACAATTTTCACAAAAACAAGGGATTAAAAAAGTGGTCACAACTGATCTTTGTTCTGCAAAGAAAGCAAGAAAGTACCTGCACTGACAGAGGGTCCGCTGCCTTCCTTGTCTTGAGGGCAAGGATTCCAGCCTGGGGATGACACGAGTTTCCAAGAGTATTTGTGGGGCAGGGAAGGTTACAGGACCCGCACACGGGTAACTCTGGCTGCTGGTTTTGTCCCCTGTGCTCAGCATCCTTCATCTTCCAGCATTTTAACTCCGGCGCAGGAAGGCAGGGGATGATCTGCTCCTCTTCTCTAATTTCCATGTATTTTTGCCACTGGGTCAGCTACAAAGCATGAGTCCTGGTCTCCCGACCCTCCATTGCTTTGCAGATGGGTTTTAACATCCAAAAGCTCTCTGAAGGGTAATAGGGGTGAAGAAAAACAGAGAACAAAACAAAAACCCACCACCAAACTTTGAAACCACTCCCATAGATCCATTTTGCAATTGGTCAGGATGAAGGGGAATGAGAGTAAAAATACCTTTGCTGGACACCTGAGTAATGATCTCTTCCTTGCTGAGGGAAAATCACCTCCTGAAGTCAGGCTTCGTCTGGTTCTCTGTGCATTCCATGCCTTGCTTGGGGTGACCTGAGACAGAGCAATGGGACAAACCAGCGTTGGCAGCTGTCGGTGCTTCTAACACCAATGCAAGCAAACACCAGTGCTTCCCTACCACTGCCATCTGGGCAAAGCCAGATCCTCAGGAAACATGGGAAAGGCAGGAGAAAGCGTGCTTTTTCTCCATGACAGAACCTGCTGACAGGCTTTACACATAAAACAGGTCTGGAAAAAAACAGCAGGAAAAAAAGACACCTGCATTAGACATTGCTGCACCTCAAACCCTTGGTTCCAAACCCTGTGCTCCAGCAGGTAACACCAGACCCCAGCACACAGGAGGGAGAAACAGCACAGATGTACATCTGCACAAGTGAAATACTAACCACCCAAACCAGTGAATCCCCCAGGTTACCTGCAGGGCAGCACACAGCTCAGAGCTGCTTGGGAGGATCAGGAGCTCCACGCCTGGTTTCTGTAACACCTCAAGCGTTCCCTTTTCTAACCAGCTATGTCTCTTTCTAATATTGAAAAAAATTCTTCACAAAGCCTCTTTGCAAGAAGTCCAGTTAAAGGTGCATCCACCACGTTGTGAGTTTGCCCTATCAATAGCAGAGGTGGTGATGTAGTGGAATTGAACCCATGCTCAGTAGTGACCTGAGCATTGCCTGTTAGCAAGAGCTGCTATACCTGAAGAAAACATTACCATGGCTCAGCGTCAATGTTCCTCTGACTGAGTTCTCTCCATGGGCAATAAAATAAATCCCAAAATAAGCAGTCATAATGACCAAACTACTCTAAAAGCAAAACCCTCAAACTCCATCAAAGCAAACACAGATGGCTGAGAAAACAGTTCCCCTTACTTGCCAAATGAAGTTCTCTCTGCCCTTGTTTGCTGCCACTGCAAAGTGCTCTGACTCATTTTCTTCCACACGATGGGGCAGTTTGGTAGCTGTAATCCTGTTCATCCAGGTGGCCTGTCAGAGCTTATAGGCATTCCTTAAAAATAGAAGCAGCCCACTCCCAGTTCAGGTAACTTAAATGGAATTTTTGCAAGACTGCATTGTTCTTTCAGAGCTAACAGGCAATAACTCGTGGCTGTGATAGGAGATGGTTTCCTCTCTTGCCACCGATTTCACAGGCACATTCCTTGCTCTGTGTTGGTAGATGTCGTTGTTCTGCAGCTATTTGCATCTCTCCTCTTTCACTTGAGGCTATTTTATTTCCAGCTGAGGATATTGATTCACATGCAGATCCCGCTGGTGCCTTATTGCACAGCTGGGTACCCATGTGGCAGTAACAGACCATTACAGGTTCACACTCCAACATAAACCAGAGCCAACTTTGTCACTGTAGTAGTTGCAACAGCATGAGAAAAACTAGAATTGGTTACACACAACTCCCAGATCTGCTACATGCAAGTCCACACCCTATGTAAGACAGCCTGAGCTGCTCACCAGAATTAAAGACCAGGCTTTAATTGTAGCTGTCTTTGGGCTGCAGCTACACGTCTTGGCAGCCTGATGTCCAACACTACCTGTGGAACTGCTGCTGGTCCCTGTAACTTCCAGTTGCCTTTTCATTGCCCATCCTCTGGCTTTGTCAATGACAAGTGCTGAAGCAGCAGCCTGTCCAACCTGGAGTTTAAGAGGACTGAAGGTAACAGCCAGTGCCATATTTTTGGATGGAATTACAGCACTTACCGAAAGATGCAGATGTTTCATTAGGTCAGGTGGTACACTAGGGAAAAAGCAAAAGCTTCAGTTGCTGGAGCCGGGCTCCATCCAGAGACTGAAAATACCCAACCCTTTGGGATTGACTTCCTGGCACTTCTAATGCACACCCGGTCCTTAGAGAGGCCGTGGTGGGGAATATTAACTGTGCCTCTGCAGGCACTGCCAAGACATGCCAGGTGACACACAGCCCACCCTTCTGAGGAGCCCTGAGGAGCTGGGACAGCAAAAGAGGTAACTTGCAGAACCCTCAACACACTGAAAACCATATTCATCTGGATACCACAAAAAAACTTCTCTGTGTTCTTTTCAAATGCTCTTTGACAACCAGAGAGGGAAAACAATGAAAGGCTTCAAGTTTTCATGTATTTTATTTACAGGCCACACAATACATTTTATATACAAATGGCTTAAAATAACAGAGTAAGCAAGCTGAAGCATAACAATTTTAAATTAGGTTGTCTTGAAATAACTCCTGCAATAAAGTATTCTTCACCCTGATAAGCAAGTTAATTCGATTTTAAGTCAACCCAAGGTCATTTCATTCTTACATACAAATTCGTATCAATTTTCTGGTGATTCCTTAATTTTATGACACACTTCTGCAAATGTAGAACATCCCCAAACTATCAAGAAATAGCCAATATTTCCTCATGTAAAAAACACAGTAACAGAATAGACTGGAGAAATGTTGTATGTAAAACACTTGCGTGTTTTATTAAGATAAAGAAGAAATCAAGAAGTACATCTGAGATTTTCCTCTCTTGGAAACACAAGTCACAGTCCAAGATCTAATCCGCCTGCTGACAAGAGGTATCCTGTGTTACTTCAGTACTTCAGTTTTTACCACACAATTATCTATTATAAACTCTTCCAACTGTAAACTTCACCAAAAGTGAAACTGCCTCCTGCATCAAGCAAAAGAAGAGCACTGAAAACTGCAGGAACTTAAAACACAGCACTCACTGCCTCTGCTTCTGCAAAGCACCTTACACTGCTGGGGGATGGAGAATATTTAAAACAATCCACACTTTATGGAAACGTAAGAAACTCCAGAGGTTTGCCATTTTAAAATTATTTTTTTCCAAGAAATTATATTATCATCATTTAAGGATACATGTACTTTTACACCTCTTCCCTAACACTGCTCCTTCTGTTCAGGATAACAACAACTACAGGTCCATAAAAGCTGTTTCCTTTTCCTTTGGCTGAATTTAAGCATTATAATAGTCTAAGTGTCTGAAGTCATGGTCATAGCAGTCCAGTTGTGCTCGCTTTCTCCCTCATGGTATGGCTAAAGACCACTTAATATAAATAATGAAGTACTTGCTACTTGATAGTCCATTATTACAGTATTTCACTATGTTCATTTAGAAATACAAACACACAACACTTACTTTTCGATGCAGTGTCCAGGTCTCTGTAGCTCACTTTGGACTTGCAGCACAGAAAATGTAAACCCAAAGGAATGGTGGGGGGGAAAGTAAAAAAAAAAAAGCCACGGCTCCACAGAAAAATACCACTGTTTGCAGAATGTCTGCTATTGCATCAAAGGGCAAGGGCCACATGTTGTAAAATGCCAAACTAGTACAGCTTCTGCTGAGCAGAGTTGGCTTGAAAGGGAAAAATTCTGTCATGAGGTGTGATTTAATTCCAAAGAAACAGTGACAAGGTAACACAGAGGGCAGGTACGAATGACTGTGGACCCACAGTCCTTGCACCCATCCCTGTCCCTGGCTGCTGACCTGCCCAGGCACAGCTCCAGGGCCAGGACAGCACGGCCACGACCACCACCAGTCCTCCTGCCACACAGCCCTGCGGAGCCCAGCGGGCTCCTCACCCCGCTCCAGAGGAAAAGCTGCCAACCAGAGAGCCAGGAAGAGCCCCTGAGCTGCAGAGAAGGTAATCTCTTCAGTTATCACTTGTGGAAATACATTAACCTTCCCTCCAAACTATCCCAATGCTGCTGTCCCAGGGAAATGCGGCGTTCAAGGTGCCAGGCCAGTAACCCTCAAACTGGGGCAAAGTCCACATCTGCCCCAGTTTCCCATTCACCTGGCAGTCCACTGTCTTTTGCATCTCCTCCTCTCCCCTCAGAGCCAAGATTACTTTTGTTGGTTTTTTTTTCCCATGGCCAGAGATCAAAATCTCTTTTGGTGGAACAATGTAGAGGGTAGTGCCAGCCCACAGGGAAACTGCACTGCCCTTTACACAGGCAGAGGGACTGACTGCTCTGCATTAAATGAGGGGAACAAAGGGACTTGAAAATTTACCTCCAGCGGGGAAGCAGTGGGAGACACAACCCCTTCCCTGCATTTTGGTACTGGAAATCAATTCATTTAGTCCTTGGAGATCTGTTTGCCATCTGAACTTACCTGTGTTTTTAGCCAACTATCGCCAGCAGTTACACTTGGAGTGCAGGTAACCCCAGACTGCACACCTTCAGTGAAAGTAACTGCCTAAAAGCTTAGAAAGTCTTTTGCTTGACTCTGAAAAAAAAATAAAAATAAATAAGCAATCTGTGTGTCTCCATGGGGCTTGGGTTTTTTAACGATTAATAAACAAAGAGCCGTAGCTGACACTGTCCATACCTAAACATCACTAATGGTTTTTGTCTTTATAACAATTTACTAGCAGAAAAATGCTGCAATGTGCCCTTACTCAAAGAGAACTATCCAATGCACTCTCATTCACACAAAGCTTTTGCTTTTCTTAAGGACAGGCTATTCAGGTCACAGATATTTGTTTCTGACCTGGCCACGTTTATTTTCAGATCCCATGATTTTTTACTGTGTCTGGTGAAGGCAACTGCCAGACTTGCAGGGACATCCTGAGCAGGGCTCTCTGCTCCTCCTTCACCAGACCCTCAAACACTCCACAGTTAGGGAGGTGAGTTTCTCCATGCTCCACAGCGTGGCACTCAGCCACACACAAACCAGCATTTTCAATCCAGACAAAACACCAACAGCTTTGCCTTCTATTCTGAAAATCCAAAAAGTCACTGACAAGACTACGTTTGTAATAGTGTAAGTAGAAATTTTACTTTTTAAAAAGTAATATTTAAACACTCAGTTACATAAGGTACCGATTTGTCAACTGGATAATCAGTTGGAAAATTGTTTCCAATATGGGCTTCAAAACATTCTTTTATGTACAGGCAGAATATAACCATACCTCCTCTCTGCAGGAGAGAGACCACTTGTTGTCAAAGGAAGGAAAAAAAACATGCTGGAAGTTGTAATCAGTATGAGGAGTGGCTGTCAGTAAGAATTTTAACTGTAATAATTTTATCAGTTGTTCAGAGAGACTCTATTCCAATGTTAAAATGTTCTGTGGAACAGCAGATATAAAATCAATTAATTGGCACAATCACAAGTTTACAGAGAATTAGAACTAATTTTGCTGTTGCTTTAAATACTGGTCATTTTTCCTTTGGTTACTTCCTACAATGCAGTACTTGCAGTAAAAAGACAAGAAGGTCAGCTTTTCACACAAAGTAAAGTAATTACTGCCCTTGACATTTAAGAGAAAGAACTATTTCATCACTTGGTAGGGACATATAAAGTATAGTTCATTTGGCAGAGGAACTAAAACACTTACTACAACTCCAAGAGGGAGCTGAGGAAAAAACTACACTCTTCATTCTTCTCTTCACTTTCACCATTTCTCATGAGGTTCAATTTGGAAATTACAATTTCACCAAGGTAAGATCAGGTCTCTTAAGTGACCGGCCCACGTGAAGTGAACAGCACAAGGTTATGATGTATTTGAGTTTCTTATTATTCTCTGAATCCTCTTGGTAACGGCCCAGGTTTAGGCATTGTGTTCAGACCCAGCTATGAAGTATTTCCAAATTTCTGCAGACCTTAAGCTTACATGTTAAGGCACTTACCATTCAAGTAAAACAGTTTTTATATAAACAAGCCTGGGAGATGGAGAGAACATTTTACCAGAACATCCATTTCTTGAAAGAAAAAAACAAAACAAAAAAAACCCACAAAACATTGACCAAATATTTATAAAATTTTGCATCAAGAGAAAGGTTGTGTTTTATTATCTGAAATGAACACGAAGTACACCTTCCACAATAACACTGAAAGCAGTGCAAAGACTGACAGTGACCTTTGACTAAAGGTAGTTCTGTAAAAAGAAAAATACCAAATAAATCAGTGCCCTGCTTTGATTGTTGTAAAATTATTTTTTTTTTACATAAAAGTTGGTCCAAACTTACAAAAAAAGCACAAATGTGCATAGTTCAGAAGATCTGAAAGAGTGCCATAAAAAGCTGATGTCCCTAAATTTAGCATCCACTTAAAACTGCCAAAATACAAAATAAAATTCCAAACTAGAGTTTGTGAACATGTACAATCAATTAATCTAGTTTTCAGACAGCATGAGTTGTAAGCATTTTTTAATTTTTCCTACTGTATGCAAGACCCTTTTCCACATAAAAATAAAGCTGTTGAATTAACATTATTCAAGTCTGTTGAATTGCTGCTTTAAACTGCAGCTGGCGGAGAGGGGTGGGGGGGTGGCAATAAAAGTTTTTCCAGATAAAAATGATGTGCCTGAGGAAAAACAGATACTCAATATGGTAATCCTCTGCCTCGCCCTCTCACTGCAGATGTGCTAATGTGTCCCCTGTATCCTTGGGAATAGCCAGGTCCTTGGGCAGGAGAAGTCCAAGTCTGTCCATGCATGTGGCCGATGCCACCGGGATTTTCCTGCAAGCCACTCCCATAGCTGTAGTTGTGCATCTTGGTGGGCAGAGAGTGCGCGCCCTCCGGCCCCGCGGAAGCGTCGCTGCTGCTCCCCAGCACCGGGATGGGGCCGTGGCTGTACTCAAACCTGTGGTCCTTGTCTCCACTGAACAGCAAGGGGCCAGCGTTGAGGTAAATGTCTCCGTAACCGCTCACGGAGGAGCTGGGGAAGGACTCAGAGAAGGCTGGAGGAGGAGGAGGGGCAGCACCGGAGTGAGATGAAGCAGTACTGTAGTTATCCAGAGACTGAATATCCGAGTTGCCAAGGAAACCCCTCCTTTCCAATACTCCCGAGGATGCGCTTCCTATTCTGTCGCTGCTGCTGTAACAGGCAGATGAGAAGGACGAGGATCCGAAGTTCTCCTTGTAGTCTGGGCCTGTCACGTAGGAGTCTCTGGGCGGGTAATCCACGCTCGGCTGCGCCGGCTCCTCCGTCGTCGCCTGAGCTTGGTGCTGAGCAAGCAGCTGCAGAAGAGCTGCTTTCACTCCTGCGTGGGGATCTGTTCCTGAAGAGTTACTGAGAGGCAAATGCTGCTGATTCTCTGTCCGATAATCAAGGTCTTCATCGGTGAGGGGCGGAGGCTCCGGTGGCTCGGGGGGACGCTGATCTGGGGGCAAGATCCGAGGGCGCTCCTGCTCGGGGGTTCGGTTTAGAAGCCTCATCTCAGACTGCCTAACCACATCCTCTTGACCTAAGGAGATGAGAAAGAAAAGCCTTGGAATAAAAACAAACAGTAACAGTACCGCAAAGGAAAGGACTTCCCTGGAAAAGCAGAGGTTTATTCCTTCAATTCCCATGAACTTATTAAATTTATAATCGGTAGTTATACGTATTATTTTGGAGAATAACATTTGGCAACAGCTCATTTGCCTCAGGAGCTTGATGCATGTTTCTCCATAAAGTAAGATTACCAGGCAAGCAGTGAAAGAAAAACAGTGAGAGCTCCTTAAAAAAACCCCACCAAAACAAAACCCAAGCAACACAAACACAGAAAAGTCAAAGAGGGACTAGGAAAGACTCACAAATAGGATACAAGTCTTGAGGTACAAAAGGCCATCCTATCAAAGAATAGCAAAACTCAAGATTTAAAAAAAACATGAACAAAAAAGCACACCACTCCAAAAAAACCCCAAACCCCTCCAAAAACAGTCCCACAGCACTTCAGAGTATTTCTTTTTTTTTTTCAAGAGCTGCAAACACCACAAAGAAATACATATACCACCATACAATAAAACTGAAAGAGTAATCCAAATGGATCAACAGCAGAGGTCTCAACTGTGAGAAAACTACAGAATCCACTGCTGTACCCCAGTGGGCACCTTTGGCCAAGCGTGTTACGGGATGTGGCATTAAGCCATTGTTCTAGTCAGTGTGAAAACCCAAAATAAAACATCCTCTCCCCAAAATACGCTTTACCTAAACACACAGTCAAAACTGGCAAATTCCACCCAGGCCTCTCCACCACACACACCACTAAGACAAGCCCAGCCCCTCAAAATAACAACCAGTGTTTCATCACTGATGCTTGTGTCCCTCTCAGCGTGGGGATCAGCACTGGCTCTGTCTGCATGGCCCCCGTCACACTGAGACACGAATTCTACGATCCAGACATAAAAGGTGACAAAACCGATTTAATCTCCTACACTCACAGGTGAACACGTCAATTCTCTACCCAAACTATGACATCTCCAGTGCCCTGGTGAAGGCCTTTATTACCTGCAGACATGTATAAGGACTTGATGAGGTGTGGGTAGCCGGGCGCTGGGGACTCCACGTCGTCCCGGCTGACAGACACCGGCGTGCTGGGCTCCGGAGGCTGCCTGAGCTGTAACGGCATTTCATTTCCCGATCCGTTCTCCTTCTCATCCGACGCAAAATCTTTCTGTTTCGTTTGCTGGGCCTTTATTAACTGGGACAAGAGAACAGCAAAAGCGCTGTGCACGGCTGCCTGCGCAGCGTCAGTGTCGCCTTTGGGCGGCACAGGAGGCTGGGTGACCATCGGCTGTTTCAGAGGCTCCTGCTCTGGCGGGGGGGGCGGAGGCGGCGGCTGCTGCTGCTGCTGCTGTTCTGACTGTTTGTCACCTGCTGACAAAATTCCAGCAGGAAGATTTATTTTATTTAGTTGCTGCTGAGTCTCTGGGTTTACCTTAATATTCAATACTTGGGCAAACTGCGCCAAACTAACACTTGTTTTAGACTGTAGCAGGTTTAGCAGGATTGCCACTTCATTCTGGTTTAACTGCTGTCCAGTGCTCGTTTTGGCTAAAGACAAAAAAGGTGTTTTTAAGTATTATTTAGAACTTGCATATTTCAGAAACTCAAAAGAAGACTAATCTAGCATGGCTGACACAAGAGGCAAAGCATGGGTTTGGACAACACAGAAATGGAATGCTTTGACATATTAACTGCCTTTGGGGGAGTATCTATAGGAAATGGAACAGTAAGAGCCAATATAAAGAAAGGGACTTCCACGAGGTACACACATGCACTTGGACAGATGGAAAAACATCAAGCTGGAGCTCAACTTTCTAAAGTACAACTAAGATGGGGCTTAAGGCCACTTGCTTCAGGCAGCTGTAACATTTCCAGTCCCCACAGAACTTCCTATCTTTGACATATCACGTCCCTTTGTTAAAAAGCAGTCACCTGCAAAACACATTTCCAGTCCTATTCTGGCCCATTCTAATTTAGCATCTGGGTTATAACACCTCCACAAGTGACCAGGCTCTTGGTGGCCCAGGAGCCCAGACTATAAATGCAAAAGCAAGTGCTGAGTTTGAAGGACGAGAAGTCCGTGACTCAGTAGCAGGAAATATATAATGATACACAGGTTCTCCATTTAAATGGAGTTTGCCATAAATAAGAAGAGACTATGATGATGCAAGGGAATATGAATAAGGAAGTGGGAATATCAAAGCAGTTTCTTAGCTTCAAACACCCATTGTGGTGGTTTATTTTGAAAGAAATGAAGGAGCATGGATTTAAATGTGCCTTATTAGTAAATGGCTTAAAGAAGTAAGCAGTTAAAAATTAGAAAATGAGTGTGTGTGTGAGCATGCTGGCAGAGCCCTGAACCTTTTTCTAACCCAGATCAGCATGAACACATTCCATCCTAGTGCTTGTTTACCAGTATATTAATTTACAGCAGATTAAAAGCCATGCACGAAAAAAATGGTCACATGCACAAAAATATTAAGTATTTGCCTTGCAAGATTTAAGAGCAGCACAGTTGGGAAGTGCTGCAAAACCTACAACCCACTACTTGTGGATGTGCACCAGGATACAAGCACTTGGAACCTACTTGGATCCAGGGACTTCAAAATTTTTCTCTATTTATCCAGATATAAAAATAAAACCACCTTTTATTTGGCAGTACAGAAAGAAATTGGGATTTCTAATGCCTTGTACTGCTGTCTCTCACTCAGATGTCTTGATTAACAGTTGATTTAGTCGCATCTGAGGATGATATATAATCAACACTAAAACTTCTCTAAGACTCTCTGTGAAAATTATCAGAAAAATGCCAAACAAGGAAACTAATCTGCCTATTCCAGACCCTTTCCAAGTTTCCAGCAAACTGTATTCTGGGACATTTGTCAGCTTCTACCAGAACAGAATTACAGAGTTCTACATGGCTCCTGCAAAATGCAATAACCAGGGGTCCCATTCCTGGATCAGAACATTAGCAATGGGTCCGAGGGTTTAACCTCTCCTTTTGGGGTGCTTAGAAACAAATGCAACAGTTTTGGTTAAAGCATGCATTTGTTCATGGAGTTACATAATGTGCCTTATTCACATTATTATCTAAGGTGAATTATGACTTCCAGAAGTGTTTTGTTTAATACAGAAGACACTTCTGTCCTCCTCTGAAAATTAAACTGTCTTCTTTTCTATCTAGATATAATTTTCTATGTACATATGGGTAAACAGCAGCTTAGGTCTGAATAATTCCTTCTCTCTGTGCTTAGTTTACTGTGCACGGTTAGCAGTAATGACTAAGAAACTGTAGTCTCTCATTGGGCCATCTGTTCTAAAAGCACAAAGGAAATAACATCCTTTGGACTCTTTAAACTTCTAATATAGTTTTCCTTGTGGGGGAAAAAAGGGCTATAGAATAAAGTAATTCTTGAAAATGCTGCCACAACTTTGGCCTAAACATACAGAGTAGCAGAAGCTCACAGCTGGCTTACAGGGAGAAACCAGATAAACAGGAGCAAGAGGCAATGAATTGCAATAAAATATCATCAAAATAACTATTTTCTATGTATCTTGGCACGGACTATTTGGAGCTCTGCTCTACTGTTAAATTAGGAGTTGATTCAGTAGGATTAGTATTAAAGAATTGTCACATGCTAGCAACTGTTTTTCAGTTGAACTCCTGTATCAGTGAAATAGGATTTGGGGTCACTTTCCACAGTCAAAAATGGTCTAAATTAATCTTATCAGGTACCCGTTTGGTGTTGTTACTCTGTATATTCCCACATATTGTGAGAGAACTCTCTCTGAACTGCTGAGTACCTCATATGGGGTCCATATAGGAAACCAGCACTTTCCTCTCTATATTATAGTCATAAAACTGCTCTCAAGCAAGATGCTCTGGTTAAGTTTCAGAATCAATGGCAGTGCAATCTACAGAGGTAGATACTTCATGGCATATGAGCTTCTAAGGGGCTGGTTTTTTTTTTTTTGTTTTTTTTTTTTTTTCAACTTGGCTCAGCCCTAACAACCTGGAAAGCTGAGGACTAACATAACATGCACATGGAATTTGTTCCATTTGAAATGAAGACTATTCTAAACTCTGCCTTCTGATCAGTTTCTCAATACCAATAAAGCTTCTCCAATCTACTGAGATTGTGAGGAACTTCAAACAGCCACCGGCTTGTGGGATCACAAAAGGATTACAGATGAACAAGAGCTAAAATCCCCTCTAAATACAGAGCAAGCAAGGTAGTAGCTGCTCTGACCAGACTGAAAAGTTAGGTAAAACTGAAAAGTTTCCAAAAGCCAAGGTAAATATTTTGTAACAAAGATTTAACTTACAATACTGTTACTCCCTCAAGAATCCAGGAGATGCCAATACTCTGCAAATAACATCTAAAATTTCTAGAGGTGCAATCCAAGTAGAAGGTAAGAACCGAAAATATTACTGACCAAGCGCTACCCTAGAGTTGCCCTGAGTTTTGAGTTGGGAAGAAGTTTGCATGCCTTGTGGGGTGTTGGTTCTGCTCTCATCCATGCCTAGAGACAGATCCTTCCTAGGGACCTTCGCTGCTGTCGAGTCATCAGTCATGCCCATCTGCTTCTGTCTTCTCCGTTTCTTACTCCACAGCTCGTGGCAGTCCTGCCACAAAGGAAGGCTGCAAAGAAACATTAGAGACAATCAGTTTTAGCCCAAAACAAATTTTTTTGGAAATTTTTTTTTTAACCACACTGGTAAAATAGATATTTAAGTTACATTAGACATAATGTAACTTCTGAAAGATGAACCTACTGGAACTCAGGAATACATCAGAAAACACTCAAGAGCCAGAATAATCTCAGACCTTCTTCTTCTGGCTGAAATCTCTTCACTGATTGCCTATTCCAGAAGCACAAGTCCTTCTGGCAGAAAAGGGGAACGTGGATATTAAAATGAGAATGTTAATTTTTTGAATTTGTACTTATGAAAAGCCTTATTATTTGTGTAATTCAAGACTTCAAAATCAATGCTGCACACTTGCTGTGAAATACAATTTGCACAGTAACAGACAACAGAGTTAACAATATGAAAGTAGTTTTTTCAGGGTCCTTCTGTCTGCTCGTAGAAGTACTGCTGCCTCATTAGGTCAAGTATTTGTCCACAATAACAGACATGGCTATCTAGTATTTACAGTGTACAACCCAGCCAGCCAAAAAAGTAGGAAAATAAAGAAAAAAAGTTGCAGAAATAAGTTGCATGAATAAATAGCACCCGACACTATCAGAGTTGGGATACTAGGAAGAGCAAGGGATATCCTGGTCCTTTAAGACAGACAGATGCAGAAAGTCTCCTAAGGAACTCTTCTGCCACCAACTCTGTCCTTCCATTACAGTTTCCTGCAGGTACCTCAATTCTCACGTCCTATGGAACACAAAGGCCCATCTATAGATAACAGAAATACTGAGATAGGCAGTAAAAATAGTGGTTTACATTCTCCTGCTACATATTAGTAACTGTTAGCAGTTCAGTGACCCAGGAACACACAAAAATTAGATGGCACGTGACAAGAGACACTGGAAAGGCAATTATGACAACTGCTTTACTATCTCCCTCCACACAGCAGGTCAAAGACCTGCCAAGGATGTTCTGAAAAACAACAGGAAGCCAGAACTCATCACGAGAAGTATCCCAGTGTCCTTGCTATCGGCACTGCCACTTTCTTGGAATGAACAGCTGCTTCTTCCTACCACAGAACTTCAGTCTTTCAAGAGAACAGTCCTGTGCCCACTGTCAGAAGTGACTGTGGTTTCTCTTAATTTTTAGGACTCCAGTGATTAGTTTGTTTGGAATTACCATGTATCAGCTTCTAGAATGGATGCATTACAACATCCCTGAAGAAAAAAAAAAATTCTTACTTCAAAATGCACACATCCTGTACAATTGGTTCTGAGACTCCAGCGATGGCCTAAGGTTGCTGATTTCTGATTTTTCACCCAGTGATACAGTCATGTTGAGGCAATGAAACCTCTTAGCCTCATGTTCCAGGAGCACTAGTAGCATTTGCCCAGAGAGGCCGTGGAGTCTCACTGGAGATACTCAAGAAACACTGGGACACAATCCTGTGCCCTGGGATGACCCTGCTTGAGCAGGGATGCTGGACCAGATGACCCTCCGTGGTCCCTTCCAACCTTACTCATTCTGTGATTCTGTGTAACAACCACGTGCAAGTCTTGAAAGAGTTTTAATAAAATCCTTAGATAAAACACAAATATTTTTTCCAGTTGGTAATTAATTAAAAAGAAGTCAGTACAGGCTGCCTTGAAGGTTCAACGTACTCAAAAAATATTCCATGTTCTATGTTCTGACAGCTGTCTTGAGGAAAAAATGAGACCTGCAGATTCTGTAATACCTTCTCATTGTTTTCCTCAGGGCCTGTTCCAATATGATTTGTACTGCTTAAAATGACGATTAAGTCACTGCAAAAATCCTACTGGACACTGCAACACATCTGCTCCCAGAGAAACTGAGAGGAAAAAACCTGCACAACGTATTTCACTTTTCCTGCCTGTAAAACCAAGAATCTCTTCTGGCTCAGGAAACAATTTTTGGTATTTCACTTTAAGTCTGCGGAGTCCTATAGCCAGTGCCATTCTACTATCAAAGAAGGCAATTCAGATTCGTGAAGGACCTCAAAACCCTTGGAAAAAGTAGACACTGATAAACAGAGATAAAAGGGAAATGATGCTTTTTAAAGACAGAAACATTCAAGGCAGTAACTCAGGATGGAACAATTCTTAAATCCTCCCGAGCACTGCTGTGATGGTGTAGGAGTCACAGCCAGGGCACTGCAGGACCACCAGCCAACAGTGCATATATGCACTGTTTTCCTCCTGCCACCACCTACTTTCACTGAAACACAACAATGACACACCGGCGCCTGTTCCCGTGTCACAGAGGTCAGGACCACGACCCGTGGGAAGGACTTACTCTGGGGGAGGCATTTTGGAGGGTTCCACGTCTCGCAGGAACTCGCACTGCAGCGCCTGCTCGGCCGTGCAGCGCTTGCTGGGATCCAGCGCCAGCATGTAATCGAACAAATCCAGCGCAGCCGGCGGGATGCTGCCGAGGGAGAACGGAGACAAGCACTGTGTTTGTACTCTGCACCACACACCTGGGCAAAATCCCCATGAACACAGCCCTCCCAGGATAACCCACCATTCACTCCTCAGGTAACTTACAGACTAACAAAGTCCACTCACGACCTGAGTGTGGTACAAGAAGCAAAGATAAACTTGCCCTTTTACTACCCGTGCCAGGTGTATAACCCATGTAACATAAGCTTTCTTTGCTTTGTTGTTCAATTGTTAAACACTGTCCTTATATAAAAACAGCCCCAAGTTTTTAAGCCTAGACTATGTTACTTGACACTTTGGAATTTAGCACCCACGGACTTGCACTTCTGATTGGTCCACAGACAATAATTTTATTGCTTTGAAGAATTAGTCTCATTAGTAGGAACAGGATGGTGCATTTCTCCAGAAACTCACAGTACCTGAAGGAGGGGAACAAACCCTTTCAAACAAACTTACAGCTGTTTTCCGTAACTTTCACCTGTGATATTTGCACAAACTAGTCCAATGGTAGTACTTTAGAACATACAGTTCAGATAACTCCTCTGTGTTGAATGAATTTACAAACCAAAAGACTGTGATGTTAACCAGACTACATATTTAGCTGTAGCCAGTTATAGTAATAAAAAACAATCAAGCTTTTTGGACAGAGGCAACAAGCAGGTGTACCAATCATAGAAAACAAATGTTTCCTTAGGTGAAAGCTGACAGGTGGCTGAAATTTTAGGGCCTTCTTTCCCCTTCCTGAAGTTCCTACCAAATAATAAATACAAGCTCTGTGGGTATCCTGGGAAGGACAAGAACCTAAAGCCATTTTTCTTTACACTTGATCTATGCTCGTTCTCCAGAAAATACTGAGGGTTCATAAAGTCTCCGGGAAAACTTAATGCAATTACAGTTGACTAAACTAATTCTTCATCCTTACAAAGCAAACTCTTCTCTCAGTTTTCGACGATACTGCTTCTTTGGTTTCATCGTGTTGAAATAAGCTAATTTTATAACATCAGGCCACACTGCTGGACAAGGACTCCCGCAAATTCGGCTGTACCAAAAAGAAGGGAAAAAAAGGGTATGAGATCCAAAACCACAAGTGACACAGCACAGCTGTCATTTTATTCTTGCATGTACAGTGGAAACAAAAATTATTTTCAATCTTAATGTTCAGGTTATTTTTAGCTACAATTTCTCTACTGTCAAATGCTCAACACATTAAATAATGGTGAATTGTCTGTGAAGGGCAACCACCCCACACAGGCTAAACTTCCTCAGCCCAGCCCACACATACGTTTTGAAAACCTTAACCAGCTATGTCTGAGCAGTACTCTGGATATCTGACTTGAAGAACTGGATAGCCCACGTTGAGGGTAACTTTTGTGTCCTTTGCTCCCAATGCCACTGACAAGGTGGCTAAAAACACACTTCTCACTGAGAATTTGTTTAACACTGAAGACATAAGGGGAATTAAAAAAAAAAATCTCAGTAAGGCATAATGGCAGAAGCAAGATTTGACCATTAGAAAACCTCTGTATTTTTTACTTCAGTTATGAGTTCGATGTCTCAAGCCTCATCTACCTCCACAAATGGAGTTGCCCACAGTCATCTTCTTCCCACTCCATCCCCACCCATTTTGTCCAACGAAGGATGGCCAAGCACAGCTCAATCAACACCACACTTCTGGGCAGAAGAATGAAGGAGGCATTTTCATACATACCAGGCTTCAAACTCTGACTCAGGAAGTCATAAAAGGACATTTTGCGAATACATTTCCCTGGTTCAGCCCTCCTATTTATTAGATTTAAACCATTAGTGTAAGATGAATCACGCCCCAAATGCTACACAAATGAACCTGACTGACACTCTTTGGGACATGTAACTTTCAGGAGGGAAAAGAAAAATAATACATCCATTTCTTCCTATGAGAATTTACTTCAGCTCTATCTTTGAACATTAAATTTAGAGAGCATAAATACAGAATTGTTGACTGCAACATGACTGTGGTAGAGATGTTGATCAAACTGATATATAACATTTAAACAGCAAAAAATGCAGCAATAAGGAGGAAAAATGACATACAAACAGGTGTTTCCAGCAGAAGGAAATAGAGGTTTAGTTTTCTGTACCAGGGGTACAACACAAAGGAAAAATAAAACTTCAAATGACTCATTGTAACATGCTTCAATGCCATCTAGTGCTCAAAAGCAAAATTTTCCCAACTTCGGAATTTCATTCTCCTTACACGAAAAATGACCACTCATATGCTTTGCACCTCCTAAAAACTTGATTTTTCCAGGCTAGCTAACAACACTTCAGGAAGAAAAATGCTACTGTCCAATGTGTTTTGAAAACACCTCACTATATAACTTCATAGTATTTTTTTATTAAGTTAGTTTTTAAAATAATGTTGATCATTTATTGTTCAGGGTCTGTAAGTTCTGTAGGACTCACCCTCTTTTCCCCTTGTTTCTGAGAAGACGACCTCTCCTCACTTATAAGGTCAATTATAACATCAGAATCAAAAGCAATTTTTGCTTGCTGAGTAAAGGGAAAGAAAAAATGCTCTGGTTCTACTGAGTTAAATACCTATAATTCCATGATTTATTGAGAACAAGGAAAAGAACAGAATTTTTACCTCCATCAAGTGTCTGGCAGTTTTTAAGGGAACACAAATATTCCCACAAAAATAGTAAAGCCCAGGTGTGTATGTGGTAGGCTTGACATGAGAAGGCAAGGAGGGCCAGCAGCATGCAAAGTACCTACTCCTCCCAAATCCCACCTGTCCTTATTATTGTGCATGTTCTCATTTCAATTTGCTGCAAGGAAGTTGCAACATCATCTTAAAAAATAATGGGCATTTTGGTTACTCTCTCTTTACAACTTCAGTAATAGGCAACTCCAGCTGTTCTACAAAAAACCCTCTTACTAATCAACTGTACATTGCCAGGAGCACAGAACAGTCCCAAAAGACCCTTCTCTAGCTCTGTGCAGAAGTCACTTGCTTTACATGGCCCTTAGAACCTCTAACATCTCACCCAGGGCAGTGAGTACCTGCAGATGTTTGCAGTGTGTTACCTCCCATTTTAACACCACCAAAAGAAACCTGTCAGTTTATGAGGCACCTACTGTGTGGCAGTGCTTGCAAGTTACCTTATGAGTTCCAGCTGAGCAAGTTCTTGATTTGCTTGAAATATTGGCTTTTTTGTAAAAAGTTCCCCCAGGATGCAGCTGTAAAACAGTTTTGCATAATTCCATCATTATGGCTTTCAACATGGAGTGACAGAAACACTTCAGATTTATTTGTGGCTTGTTTTAACCCTTGCTACACTTCTGTCCAAACTCTTACCCACAGCTCCAGACATCGATAGCTGGTGTGTATCTTTCTTCTCCAAGCAGAAGTTCCGGAGGCCGATACCACAAGGTAATAACTTTGTTGGTGTACGGTCGGCTGTCGGGGGGAGGAAAGAGAGAGGACCATCATTTTACCTCTGAAAAAGTGACACCTTTAAGGACTTCTGTGATGCTGTTTAGGAACAGTGCAGTCTTTCATTCTCTTGATTTTAGCAACTGCTCAAAAGCAACTGTCTGACCAAGGCTATCCAGGAGCACACTGAAGAAAAGCACACAGCTGTCTCCATTCTATGTGAATTCTGTAGCTCAAGTATTATTCAGGGAGCAATACTGTACATTTACATTGCTAGTCATTTCAGGAGCAGGACCTGCCTGGGTAAAACCAGTAACCCCCTATGAAACTATTGGTTATTAGCATACTGAATATAGGACCTCTATAAGCATTTTAAAAAGTCACTTTTCCCAGTTTAAGTAGGGACAAGCCTCTTCCTGGAACTACATCCTTCAACAATTTTGATTCCAAAGCCTGCAATGCTTCCAGTATCTTCCTATATTTCACAACATCTTTAATTCTCTACAGCTCTAACCAGAAGTTTAGGTCACTGGGAATAATCCTTTCCACCCTCCCACTAAAGGAAGGATTTCCACTATCTCAAACACACATTTTTTTGTGCACAGGCCGAGGATACAGTATCAACAGTTCAGAATGGAAAGCAGAAAACAGATGTTCAATTTTGGTTTTGTTTCAACAAGTGTGTTTTTTAAGTGATCCCAGAATTCTTTCAGTTTTAATAATTCACTCTTACCCACACCAGGTAACTGCAAACAGAAAGCAGAGTAGAATTAAGTGCAGAGTATGGATGACCACAGATTAAAGTCTATCAAGCTTTTGTAACATACTCGCTCATATGGGTATCATTTCTGCAAAATCCTCTGAGTATTTTTTTCAGTAACAAACTCTGCAGCTCATTTTAAAAATGTAACATGTTTTTGGAAACAATCCCATCATTTATCATGTTGATCTCTGAAGCAAGCATTCCTCTATGAAATGTTTACATGGTATGCACTTTCTCTACAGATACACCCCTCTTATGTATTAGTACATGGTGCTCTTCATTTGAACAGATGTCTTCTCATGCAATCTGTCGTATCTCCTACTCCAAACATGTTAATTCCACCAGAATAACGTTTAAAGGAGCATAACTACAACCACCAATGGGAATTTACTAAAATTAAATTCTTATTTCCTCCCTATTATGCTCCTACTAAATTCTATACCTTTTTAAACAGTACTAAATTCTAAGCAACAGCCAACCAAATGCAAAATACATTAATTTAAAGCAGCAGTTATTATACACTTGTTAGTATACTTTAATTACATCTGTTACTGCAGGTCAGAAACTACTTAGGAGGAAAATGAATGACAAAAGAACTGTCAAAAATCTACTAAAGAGATTCTAATTATCCTCCCAAGTTCTACTGGCAATGCTATTAGCTAGCTTAATTACATTTTAATCTTGGTTTCGTTTATGCATAATGGCGTAATATTGTTGTTGTTTGATGTACAGTAAAAATCTGTTATTTGCACTATAAAGACACTGAACTTTCAATCCTTAATGAACACTCAGTTTTACAAGCAAAATGCCAATTCATTTAAAAACAGACATTTAAAAAACCATAACATGGTAAACCAGACCAAAAAAAACCCAACATCATGTCAGTTTGGTGCATCTTAAAACAAGAAGGGAGGATAATATAAACCCCTTTAATTTTAAGTAGATCCAAAACCAAAAAGTAATTGGCCAGCAGCTGCTTAGGATTATCTTACCCTGCTACTAAACTCAATGCTTTTTGTAACTGTACTTAAGCATATCCTCCTGAAATAACAGCTCAGAAGACAGAAAAACTAAGGCTATCAGGGTCATCAGCATGCTAAGAGCTCNAGGACCTGCCTGGGTAAAACCAGTAACCCCCTATGAAACTATTGGTTATTAGCATACTGAATTTCCCAAATCAGGCATGCAAAAATCCAAGTAAACTCAGGTATCCCACCACCTCGGGTATATACTAACATAGCTTGAATTTTGAACACTCATTCCCACACGACAAACCGGACATAAAAAAGTAAATACTGAAGTTCTTAATCATAAGAAACTGTGCACCTGTTTCCTGGATTAGGAGCATAATGAAGCCAAGAACAACAGAAGCACAAGTCGCAAGAAGTTTCAGGATAACTTTTTATTTAAACGTGTATCTGTTTCCAGCAGATTCAACAGCACTGACTGCCTAAAGAATACAATGACCCTCTTCAAACGTAAGGTTACATCTTACACAACAGTAACACTTATCAAATAGGAACTGTGTACCACTTTGTGTCAGCAAAAAAAAATTTTGCTTTCCCTAAATAAAGTCTTCAGTACACCAACAGAAAAAATATTCTTTAGGACTTAGGACTGTAACTCTTAATTTCCAATCAATATATGGCCACTCTCTACAGTTATTCACCCAGAACACCTGGAAAAGCAATATACTTGCACAAAGAGACTCCTGTGGTTTTATGCAGCGTAAGACAACGTGTACTTCTTTCAATTTCCTGAACAATGACAGTACAATAACATTTCCTCTAACCAAAAAAGTCTTCTGGCTCTCATAGCAAAGTTATGCAAAAAGATTAAACTTCTGAATGCTTTTTCACAGTACAAGTGTATCTTACCTTTCTTCAGAGTTGTACAGCCGAGCAAGGCCAAAATCCGCGAGCTTTATCTGCCCTCTGGTGGAAAAAGCAAAGAATTATTTAGTGGTTAATCCCGTTGAGCTTTCCTCCCCAAAATCAGGTAAAGTTTAAGCCTGAGACAGCTGCATCAAACCACATTAATGAAGAGGCAACGCCTCTCAATCTGTGCATCTCTTCAGTAAACAAATACACCAACTTGGTGAACAGCAAAGACAAGCAGGCAGAACCAGGAATGCTTGTCAAATGCCATTTCCATCACTGGATGTTAGTCACAGTTTAGGTGTAAAGGACTCAAGTCAGTAACTCCGCAGGGAAAAAAGTGAGGGAGGAAACTATTTTCTTGTGCCTTACTGCCAGCACAAGCATCTGTACAACAAACAACTCTCAGCAGTCACACTTCCTTCTAGGAAGCCATCAACGTCTTGTTCTGCTCTTGTACAGTTTAAATACAGCCTTTAAATCAGAGTGACTGACCAGATAAGGGCTTCTATTTTTGTCAGCAGCCAACTTGCTGAATGACACACCCCTTAACTCATTCCTGAGTTTTCCCATATATGAGGGGAAGAGTAGAAGATGCAGAGCTCTTGCCTGGCAGTTCCTGCAGCTAAAAGCACTGCTCTGTGACCAGAAACCCCCACTGTCTGTAAGGCCTAGATGATTTAAACAGAAAGTTATCTGTGAGCTTCTCTAATATGTGACATGAATGTTGGACTGTTTATGTGGTTTTCCTCTTCTATAATGACAAGCTTTTATACCTCACATCACTTTCAAATATATATTATTTTATCAAAATAGGGCACAACTTGCTGATGTGCATAAGAATGACCATTTTGTGATAATAAAATATACAAGTTTTAGTTTACACCCACTTTTCTCTTCAGATGAGTACTCAGATTTGCTGTAACCCTTGAAGAACCCTCAAAACCAAAGAAAGGTTCCCCTCAAATTTCCATGCATCAGAGAGGCTTTTTGGGGAAGATAAATGTCTTTGCTCAAATACTTGTGGCGTATCTAAAACATAGATAACCCAAGTGCTGGGCTTCAGCCTCTAACTGGTAATGGAATTTTAGAAACACTGGGTTAAAATTATTCGGCTCAACTATCAAACTGTGTTTCTACCAGTAGAAAAAAAAAATCTAAGTATGCTCAGAAAATACCCCAGGGGGAAAAAAAAACCAACTCTGTATCCCAGACTAAATAAAGCACAGTACAATAACAAGCTCCTCCTCCACCATAATTCACTCTGCTCCACTGCCAGGTTACACCTCAGCTTCTGAGTACCCAAAGATGCACAAACCCTGGAGATTAGCAGATTAGGTGTGTGGGCACAGTAAGTGATGGGGAGGAACGTGTACATCTGTGTAAGAGTCTGTACCATAATCTGGGCAAGACTGTGGTAGGATCCACAGCTGAATATAAGCTAACGTTAGTTTGCTCTAAGAAAAAAAGGGAAGGGAAAATGGAAAATTTAATTTGGAGAAAGCTGGGAGAAAACTAGGGTCCTACCAAAGGAGACCCTTGATCCATTTTGCCCAGTATTTCACTTCCAACAGCAGTGGTAGGTTTTTAGGGAGAACACATGAACCCCTCTCCCTTTGGGGCTCATCTTCCTTATACTTAACTACCACCCCCAACCTTTGTTAAGGATGCTAATGCAGGCATTCCTGTCCGTTCCCATTGCCAGGTGTTAATGATCCTGTTGTTGAATGTGTCTTCATCTTTTTGAAACTCCTGACACTACACAGAAAACCTCCTGTGACACCAAATGCCAGGGCTGACTGACTCCCTGCTCTGTAATGACCCTTTTTTGCTGTTATGCGCCTTGGTCTTGGGTTTAGCACTGCAGGTTGTGATGTCCAACAGCTTGTAATGAAGGTGCCCACTACCTTCACACCTGCCTTTGCTTTGCTGCTGCTGCTGCACACCAAAACCAGTGTGTTTACTAGGGCGACTTGTAATTTTACAAGGTGTTAAGAATAGTAAGAAACAAGTCCTGCTCCCTATTTGATCACAGTTACAACTGCAAGCCCAAGGAGTGTTGGAACAGGCCTGATCCAGTGTCCTTTTAAAGCATTAACCTGACTGACAGAGAAGGGGACCTCAGAATTATGTCACAAAGAACCTGCCACGCTTCAATCTTGAAACGAGATGGCAAAAAGAATACACATCAAACACTTCTGTCTTACAGTTCTCTTTTAATATATTGGAACTCAGATAATTCCCCCAATACTCTGACTTAAGAGACTCAAGATTTAATCCTGCTATTTTAACACAAATTTAACACATAGTTGCAGGATGCAGCATTAAGCAGGAATATTACCAAATTAGCATTTCGCAATTGATTGTAAAGAAACTAGGAAATCTAAAAAGTAAAATTTTGCTAATGACTCAAAGCAGGTGAACTCTGAAGATTAAAAGAAGGATTTAAAGATGTTAACATACAGTTTTTGTTACAGTCTTTTAAGTAATATCCATACCTATTATTTAGTAGAATATTTGAACATTTGATATCTCTGTGCAAAAAGTTCTTCTTGTGGCAATAGGCCAAGCCCTCCATCAGCTGTCTCATAAAAGATTTAATATGATTTTCATTAAAATGAACCAAACCAGATTCCAGCAGTCCCATCAAGTCATGGTCCATATATTCAAATACCAGGTAAAATGCACCTAGAAAAAGAAAGGGAAAGGGTAGGAGAAACACAGAGATAAAACCTGATTTAACAGGAGTCCAAAGCATTGCTGTTGCCTACTTTTTAAAATCAGAAATACTTTTCATGCAACTGCTTACATTTTCTGCAGTACTTACAGCTGTACCTCATGCACAATAACAGCAATGAAATACAGTGCAGTAAAATCTTTGCATAAAACTGCTTTTCCACGTAAACCATTCCACTAATCCAATGTTTGTGAAAACAAACATAATGCTAGCACATGGTGCTTTAATCTCTATGGATATGTACTCTCCCTACAGCTTTTCAAGTTGCCACACACATACAATAAGCACAAGAGAATCTGGTCTTATCTCTTATTAGCCTGTGTAATTCCACAAATAAAGCCATTAAAGCCAAGGCTCTTTGATACATGTAAGTACTCTTAAAGAAGAAAAGTGCTGAATGCTTCAGGACCAGCGATAACCAATCCCCAGCACAACCACTCCCAGTACAATCTACTTCTTAGTACTTCGCTCTCTCCGTATTTACCTTCGGGACAAATGGGACAGCAAAGCCCCGGCAGAGCACTGGTGGCAATGGAGAAACCACATTCAAGAGGGTCTGTCCACCTTCCATTTTCAAAAGCCTCCTCTCAAAGCCACCCCTTCAAATACCTTCTGCCCAACAAGAACTCATTACAGGTTCTCGCTCCTAAATAAGAAGTTCCAACTCAGAAAATACTGAAAGTCTTGGAGCAACAACGAGAAGTCGGCTTGACAGAACACGTGGCCACATTCTAAGGAACTGACTTGTTTTCTTGTATAGTAGCCGAAAGAGGAAGAAAGGATGCAAAGTCCATCTGCTATTTAACATTCAGGAAAAAGATTACTCATTTATAGGTGTTAAACTTGTAACAAAGATCAGCATGGGTCAGCTAAATCACAGGCTGCTGCACAGGACACTCAAGAGCTCCCTGTTTTTCATTTAGGTACTTTTGTCCTGCTATATGTCACACAGAGGAAGCAAAATACTCATTGGTGTGTACAGAGGAGGTGAATCGAGCAGGCACAACACAACCCCATCACTTCAGAAGGAGAGCAGGAAGTATTAAGAGCCATAAATAACCAAAAGTCCATTGGGTTACTAATTCCATAACTGAGTTCACCAATGCAGTTCCCCAGTTCAGCACGGAAAAGCACAGAGGCTGCTCATCTTGGTCTTTTCACACAAGGCAGCTGGCAATCTGCTGGTAGCTCCACTTCAGTGACAACTGCTGAAGTATGAACCATGGCATATTTTAAAATGCCTTGAAACAAAACACCTGATATTAGTGCTGCAGTGTCAGAATAACCTAGATATGCCCTTCAGAGGATGTCAGCTCAACCAAACTGAACACCAGTGAATCTTCTTGCCCTGGAACACAAGAGAAAGTTAATTCTGTCATGGCAGCTGGCTGCACGTGTGTACAGAACAGAGGCCTGTTGAGTGAGAACAGCTGAACTGGGTCCTCTTGTTTATATGCAAAGTAGGCTCCATGCCTTCAGCAATCTCCTGCTCTGTCACTAGCTTCCAGGATTTTTTCACTGCTATTTATAACCAGCAATCACAACTGGCACCCTCATGCAAGAAGGAAGGCTGACAACAACAGAGGCAATTCATAAAAAAAGGCAGAGTAGCACCTGGGAGATGTTATCTGATTATTTATATTCTCTTCAACTCTCATTAAGAAACAACCACTAGAACAGTAAAAATGCTAAATGTTCCTTCCACACCAGAACAAGAGCAAATTCACATTACACTTGTGCACTGCTACCTATTCCCTGCCCACATGTTAGACAGTGTTAGAATTTGTTTCAGAAAGAAAAACTGTGCAAGCTGAATCTTTTTCATTCATTATGAGAAATTCTTAAAATTAGTCTACTAGCCTTGGCAACCTAACCACTAAAAGCTGACTTTCGGTATTACTCAAGCTATATTTGGAAGTGACTGTAGATGCAAAAAAGTTACCAAGCAAACTGAAATGAAACCCGTTAGTTCATTCCTACACAAACACAGTCTGCTTTTCTGACAGAGATCTACAGTTTCAGTCAACCAAACAGTTACATGCTTACTACAATAGTCTGAGTTCAAGTTTATATCACACTTTAGTTCTATCAAAACAAATACACACCAATATCCATTTCTCAAAAAATGGAATCATAACAGAAAAAAATCATAGCTCTTCCCTCTATTAAGGCAAGACATTTGATGATTTAGAAGTTTCATTTTAAAATGAAACGTCTGTCTTCATGCCGACTGTCCCCATTTCTGGAAGCAGTGTCATAGACACCTGAAGCTCCCTTAACAGTAAGGCACATGCAATTCAAATGAACCAAGGATTATTTATTTGACTTTAAATTTCCCCATCTTACTGCTGTTATGTTAAAGGCCTGCACTTCCCAATAAATAAGTACCTGTGGGGTGGGAGGAAGCCCAGAGCCCATTTCCACACACAGGTACTAACACACAAAGTACTAACAGGGGGGTGTGTCTTGGGTGCCCCATTTCTTTTGCTAATACCACACAGCCCATCTCCTGAGACAATAAGAAACCTTAATGCCATTACATGTTGAGGGAGCAGCTGAACAGTAGTAATACTGCCTGCTGCTGAATATGGGATGAGAGAGCAGCTAAATCTGTCAGGGAGGTACATAAATAAAGGAGATTCACAGGGATGGAAGTAATCCTTACTCCTTTTGTTTGCACTTAGAAAAATTCATCTTGCTGATCATTTTGTTAGTTAAGATTGATGAGGTTCATCAAGTGAGTACCAATTTAGAATAATTAAAGGATTAACACATTGCCTCCTCTTGGTCATATATGTCAAATCACAGAGCTCTAACAGTAGCAATTTCTGGACACAGAATGAGTGGGGTAAAATGGTGTAAAGCTATCCATCCAAAATAGGTAACACAACAAACATGGCACTAGTGATCTGTAATTCTTTCCCGAGAGGCTAAAAAAACCTAACAAAACATACTTTGCATTTTTGTGACACAGAACCTAACAAAACATACTTTGCATTTTTGTGACACAGACATGCTGTGGATAATTTTGGACTGTCACCAAATCATACAGATCCAACTAAACAGGACATCAAGTTATGCATTTGTTCCCAAAGACACAAGTGTCTCAGACGGGGGGAAGATGATCCAAAAGCATATATTTTCCAAGCGTAATTCATAGGGAAGGTGTTTGGTGTTTCCCAAAATATCTGATTAGACACAGATCAGAGGAACCAGGAGACCAGAAGTGCCTTACTACATGCAAATTTTAATTCAATTCTAGTATAAATGCTTACAACAGTATGTTGAAGTACAGAAAGGCTTTAAAAAAAACACTCAGGATCCCTGATCAGTGCATGGTATGTGCAGTGCTGAGTTGTGGAACTCACTGTTCAGAGTGGGCCTCCATCACATTTCCATTTTGCAAACAAAGCCTCAGCTTCTTCTACGCAATGCATAGATTATTTTTCCCCTTAACTGATTAAATATAATTGGATTATATTTACTCTTTTATTGCCTTAACAATTCTCTTTCAGTACTCAAGATACATTATATTCCAAGAGTTTTAAACAGGCTTTTATCAAACACAGCTTGAAAATTAAAGAAGAAATTATCCATCAGTTCCTAGAAATTCCTTACATTTTAAGTCCTTAGTTCCTTACATTTCAACTCCTTGAAGTCCCTAAGACAGATATTCATCTTGTCTTTCTACTCATGTTTTATTAATCCATGTTATGATTTGCAAAACGCCAAATATAGACACAGCCACTGAACCAATCACCTGAAGAGTAAAGAAAGCATTGGTGCTATATTTATTTTTTTTACATTCTCGCCCAATAGTAAGTTTCTACTTCATGACAATGTTGTTATTCCCCTTGCAAAGTTCAGTTGCATTCTGCTCTTGAAACAAATCCAACCCAAGCTCCATGTATGTTCTGAAACAGGCATACAAGTCAGGGGCATACAAAACCCTGGGAGTAAATACTGTCCTTGTTTAATCACATACTCCAGGGAAATAAGAAACCAAACCATAAAAACCTAAAGCAGAGGAACAGAAATCTTTGATTAATCATCAGGGATTTTCTCATTTTGCCACAGATCAGGTTGAAAAGGCACACAACCAGGTCTGCACTCATTCCAGAGCTGGGTCCAGGACAGCACACACAAGTGGGCAGCCCCACTATTCCTGGTAACTACTGGGTTAAGACTTTTCTATCAGCTATTTCAGGAGCAGCAAGGCAAGGCAAACTGGATCAGTTTGGGTTTACCCAACTTTCTAGGAAACCCAGCCAAATTTAGCTGCAATGTCAGAAAAAAGAAGTCCTGTAGGGAAGCACTCTCTGGTGACTACACAAGTACTGTCACAATCCTTCCAAACCACAAGCTTTCAGACTAAGTACTCCTTGACAGCTGTCAGAAAAGAACTTTTTAATCATATGACAATGTACTACAGTGTCCTCATGTACTACAGTACTGTCAAGACAAATACCAACTTCGTGCCTAAAAATTTTGCTAACTTGTACTGCAAATCAATTCAAAACTTAATCTAAAGTAAAATTAGATCTTAATTACAGAAATGCACACACAATCCAAACAGATAATTCACACTTACACAAAAAACCAAACCCCCAAGCTGCAATGTTAACCAGATCTTTTTTTACTGGTCTCCATGCAAAGTTTTACATCCTCCCTTGGGTTAGCAAAAATGCCTATCCCAGTCAAAAGGATGAAGGGGTGTCAGTCAGGACATTGTCTGTGCTTACTCTCACAGCAGTGAAAGCTGGCAGGCACTTCCCATTTAGTTTAACAGAAAGAGATCGTGGCGATCCTGTGGCTACACTGCTGAGTACTTGCAAACAGCTTACAGCTGATAAAGAGGCAACTGAGAAATGAAGAACCATCTCAGGTGCCCAAAATAAAACAAGGCACACCAAAGTCATATAAATGACAGACTCACTGAGGAAACAAACCACAGATAACAAAAGCCCAAAGCAAGAAGGGTGGGGTTTTTTCCAATGATTCACTTTATAACCAATAAAGTGAGTCAACTAATTTAAGTTATGAGGTGTACAGATTTGAATATAGCAGGAAATAGGTTTTTGTTTTCAACTTCTGTTTTCTTCAATTACTGTTGAACAGGGAACATCACACCAGCTTTCTCAGACAAAACAAAGAAAACCCCTGACACAAGATGAAGAGCTTCTGCAAAGTACAGTTCTGCTCCAAAAAGACGTGTACTGAAGTTCATACATGTGAACTCCAAATAACTTTAACTATCATGAAGCAAACAAAAAGGAAAAGTGAAGGAAAGTTTAGGTGCTACAGATTTGGCTGCAAGTACCAACAATGCCACATTGTTTCTGCTACTGTTGAAGACGCCCACAATTGCTCCAGTACTAGCTCACCAGAGGAAAATGTAACAGAAACAACCAGAGTTCCGAAATTTAGGAAAATATTGAACACAAACTACAGCTCATCAATACTATCAAGCCAAGTGAGCCTTTGTCTCCTGAGAGAAGCAAAGAAATTAATTCTGGAACACCCCGTTAAGTCAGCTGTACACACAAGACCGAATGCAAACTCTGAGTCAGATGTTCCCATCCCTAAGCTTTGTGTTCACCCGTCTCCCTCTGAAGGACAGGTAGTGAGGGGGAAAGACTACACTAGGAAGACAACAGGGATACTCCTTGTTGTCACATCCAGCAGGTACACTTTACCTGCCACGATTGTGCCTCAGGATCAGGATGTTACCAATCAGTAGTGTCGTGCTCCAGCTGTATCATCAAGCCTTTCTCGTGCATGATGAAAACTACAAAGCCAGAAACTTCTGATCTTCAGTATCCAGACCCACATATTAGCCACTCAGCTGTGTGTGTGCCCAACCTATATAAGCAGCTGTGCTGCCTGATGGGCTGCAATACACTTAGAATATTTGTATCACACTGCTCCAATGTGTTACACTTCTTTTTCTAATGGTTGGTCTAGAAAGAATAAAACCAATACTATCAAAGCTGTTCCTGTCTTTAAATTTATACCCCAACTAGGCAAAGATAAAAGACAGAATTACTTCCTTCCGTTTTCTTTGAAAGTAGAATGCTGTTGAAAATATTGGGACAGAGACAGATAATCACTTTGACCTGAGGGACAGGTAATCCTCTCTCTTCCAAACTTGAGTACATCACTTGAAAACATGTAACACAGCTCAGAGTATCAGGACAAAGCCATTGCTGGCTCGCAGTTCAGTGTTACCATCTTAAAAAGCATCCCAAAATCAAGTACTGTACAAACCGGGCCCAATGTTTACATTACTGTCTGAAAACTAAACTTGCTGCATTTTAAACTACTGAGATCCAACCAAAAAAACCCCACACTGCCTTAAGTGAATAAGCAGATGAGTAGAATGTGAGGATATGACAGACAGCCTTAGACACAAAATTAACTTTACTCATACTATCTAGAGAAGTGTGTTAGCAAACATGTTCTCATTCCCTACTCTTAAAATTGGGATATCAGCAGGGTTTTACAAGTTAAGGTAAACATATAGCATATACTAAGCATAAGCATGTTCACCACATGGGCAAAACCCTTTGCTTCTACTGAAGGCTCTGCCTGTGTAAGGAATCACTACCACTTTTGCAATGGTTCCTTGCTGAGCAGCCTCCTTTTGCATCAACAACACTCGATGTTAAAATGACCAAACTTCCTCCTCTTGAACATGTTCCCTGCACAGACTACACTGGCCAGGGCTCAGCTGCAAATCCCTGTGTCACAATGAACTACTCATTAGAGAAATACAGAATACAGTGCCTGAAAAAACCCCACAGGTTCCATCTTTTCACAGGTAAGTCAAAACAGCAGTCTCGTTATCTTGCTAATGCTTTCAAGAAACTACTAGAACTTAACTATCAGAAATAAATTCTATTCTAGCACCTCCAGAGAAGGCCCTGCCCTTGCAAATTTTCAGAAAATGTAATTGTTTTAACAGGCTGTTAAGTAAGAATGAGAAATTAAATCAAAAGTAATATCAAAAGCACAGATACAGACATGGACCAAAAAAAAACCCGTATTTGAAATTAATGAGATGCACAGTTTGAAGTAAGCAAAAAAAATTTCGAATTCAATTCTAAACATGGCACCAAACAGAAAGGGAGAAAATTAATGAGTGAGTCATTAAGTATTAAGTCAAGGCTCAGTGTGGTCTCATTAGCCAAGTAGGTTAGACCTAATTAAAACTGAGTACGAGATTCACATACAAAGCCCAAACTGTTGCAGTTACAATTGGCTGTTGCAGACTGACAGTATTTAGAGTGGGTGCTGAGCACTGAACCCACTCTCTTGCTAGATGCTTCCTACTTTAAAACACAACAAAAAAAAGCATGTCAGTGCTGTAGACTCTTCAAGGTATTATTCTGTCGAAAGATGCTAGGAAAAAAGCCAAACTAATTCCTGCTGAATTCTGACATCCACCTTGTGGCTCACCACAGCATCACTGCTGTTTCTGCTGGCTCTGCAGCACATACAGCATCTTCTACCTGCACTGGTGGGGAGACAGAAGGGAAGAAAGCACAGGTGCCACATTCCAAACACCCTCCTCAGTCAAACTCTGTAACGAACTGCCCTCAGGACACTCAAATACACCCAAAATATTTGTAAGAGGAAACAGCCTTCAGCAGCAAAACAACCAAGTTATAAAAAACCAACCAACCAACGAAACCCAAAAAACCAAGCAACAACACTGCATGATTTTAATTCTGTTCACTTGATTCTCTAAATTAAGGAGGCTGCAGCAACTAAAACAAGACATGAACAAGACAACAACCACGAAAAGAGTAACTGAAGCACAATTCAAATAAAACTAAGGCCTAGAATGAAAAATATCTCTTCAGCACTGAGCCTACAACACTCTAAATTATACAAGAAAATACTTCAAAAAAATTCAAAGTCTAAAAAAAAAAAAAAGCACACAACTAAGAGCTTCCCATTACTGTTGGCCTCCCTAATCCATGGGTGTCCAGGAGACAAACATCTGTTCCTCTCCAGCAACACTGCAATCAAGTAATACAATTTTATACCACCGAGTATTTGCAGAAAACATTTCTATGAGCAAAAGGCATAGCTGAGTTAAATAAACAACTCCTATTTGTATTTAAACAAAAATTAAAATCCCTTGTCAAGAATCACAATTTGGAAATACACCTTTTAGTGAAGCTTAACTTCAAATCCAGCACAGCAGACTACTACCCCCTCTGTCAGTGTACATACCTTTGTCCTTCTTGAAGTCCAAAGCATCTTCCTTATCTGTCACTATTTCCTTCATGTTGATAATGCTTTGATGATTAAGCTGTCGAAGAATCTTAATCTCTCGAATAGCTGTAATTGGAAACCCTTCCTTTTCGTTATCCAGACGTACTTTCTTTAGTGCCACCATTTCCCCTACAAGAAAATTGAAATAAAAACCATTAAGACTAGCGACCAAACCACGCATTTAGTATTGGGTTTGTTTTATTTATTTGCATTTGTTACTATTTCTGAATGGACTAAACAGTTAACATTCTGATGCTTGCACCAAACACTATGCTGAACAGAAATCAGCATCACACGGAGAAGCAAAACTACAAGAATTTTCAGCTACCCACTGTAAAGCCTATCTTCTTCCTCTGCATACCTCACTCACCTGTCCCAGTATTCCACACCATGCCTACCAACAGAGTGATTATCAGCAGCAGCTTTAGAGACAGAGGCTGTGACTGCTCTGGGTTTAATGCTGCATCCCAACAGGTCAGAACGCACATGTCTAGCCAGAAATACTGCGCAGTTCAAGATATGAGGCAGATGACCAAAGAGTTCTCAAGTTCATCCATGTACTTTCTACAAGCAGAAATGTCACTGCCACGTTTACAGTGAGGAGAAATTTCCCTTATTATTTTACAGCAGGGTGGGCTGGATGAAACTGGATTCTTCAAAACAGCAGGAGCATGATCTACTCATGATGGGGGATACCTAAAAACCATATGCTAGCTCAATCATTTTGCTCTTGGAAGTTTACTGGTGGGTCTGGGAAGTTCACTGATGGCAGAGATACCTTTGTGAGCTCCAAAAAATACTTATCCTACAACAACTTATACGATACATTCACAGCAGATCCCATTCCAGCATGAAACAACATCCACTTGCCTTAATGCCACTCTTTGCACAGGATTTGAATCCAAAGCTAATGGAAAGTTTGCTGCATCTGTATGGACCCATTCAATACAGAGAGCAACAGCTTTTCCTGGAGGTTAAGAAATTACTTCTACACACAACCTGAAGTTTGCCCGAGAGGCAATATGGTTATGGCAGGATTCAAAAGCCAAATGTGCAAAGAGAATCCCAGGAGAGCAGGAAGAAGATCCTAACAATGATTTGTGATGGTTCTCAAGGCAGAGGTAAAAATCTCTGACAGTTCAACTTAAGAATTAAGTTTGCGAACTGAGACAAGCATAGGTAAAGAATGAAGAAGGAATTCTAATTACACTGGTTATTCTTCTGGAGATGAAAGGAACTGAGGCTGGTGTGTGGTCCTATGTGATTCAGTTACTGAAGTAGAAAATTATCCAGCATTCAAAGCATGTGCAAGTAAGCCAGAAGGGCAAGCAGCCACAGAAAGAAGTGCTAACTGAACATAAAATGATCCAGCAACACAGCAGATATGCAGAATTTGGATGCAATATCTATGAGAAGTAGTGACAATATTCTTATGTATCATAGTGGTGACTGCTTGCTCATTTCAGCAAGGGTTTAACACGAGATTAAAAAATAATTACACTGCTGTAAAGTCAGTTATACTGCAAGAAAAATGCCCCATATGCAACTCTTCAGGGCTGTGTTACACAGAAGCGGATTCTCTTCTACTGTCAGCTAGTGACTGTTGGAGTACAAAGAACAACAGTGGCCAAATCTCCTGCATGGTTTCTTCCACCCTTATGGCCCTTTACAAACTTCATTACTGTTTGCCAACCCACCCAGGGTGCCACTTACTTTCCCCAAAATATTTCATCTCTCTTCTCCACTATTTCCATTCTGTACAGAGCACCAAAACTCAAGAAATAATAATTAGAATTCAAGACTACTCGGCTTGCCTTCAGCCACAGCTTTACAAATAAAAGATATTCCAATGGAGCAAAAAATAATTTTTGATTTAGACAGATGCTAGATTTAAAACTGAACAAACACATCAACAACCAAAAACTTTCCAGACATTAGAGGGCAGAATACTACAAATTTTACTCCATAAAAATGAAAACTAAACCAAAACCATCCTGTTCACCTAAAACTACAGGATTACGTTTCCTTTTTTTTGAACTTACCTGTATCTTTATCCCTGGCTTTGTAAACTTGCCCATAAGTGCCTTCACCAATAATACCAATGATATCAAATTTATCCACACAGCGCTTTCCCCAGTCTATTTCTTTTTCTTTTGTTTCACCATGTCGTGGTCCACATATTCTAGAAAGCAAGAAACATTTCTAAGAATACAGCTAATACACCTAGGGATTGTCTTAACTTTGAAGATATCTCAATGCTAACCGTTTGAGACACTGTCAGTTAACAGTTTTACTACCATTAAGTTGCAGTAAAGCCATGCAGACTGAGTCAAACCTCATTAATATTTAAAAGTCATTAAAAAGCAGAATTCTTTTGACAAGAATATGCTTTAAAGAAACTATTATCATTTCTACTTGCTTGATAGACTTCAAAAGTCTAATAAACATACTTTGGTCTTCTCTTGCTGTGCAGCTGAACTGCTGGTTTCTTTTCTTCAGGACTTTTGGGTACCTCAGCTCCTCCAGGCAACTCAGGTGGAAGTGGCAAGTCTGCAAGCAGATGGCGAAGCTTCTTCTCTGTTTCTTTAACTGACTTCACTGTAATATTCTCTCGCAAACTATTAAAACACCACCAAGACAGTAGAAAATTAACATACATGAAGGAAAATGGATCTGAATTTTTTTTAAAAAAAATACATTCTACGCTGTCAATGCTTCAACAATGGAAACCTCTGCCCTCAGAACTCACAGGGCTTGGGTGAGTGGCTCACACACAGCAATCTGGAAGATATGCATAGCTAACTACCACAGTTCTACAGAACTGTGAAATCAGATCTTTCTGCTGAAAGCTGAGGGCAGATGACACAGCAAGCCCTACCAGGCCAGACTTCTGCCACACAAGCTTCTTTACAAGATTATGAGCTAGACTATCAAGAATATTTAGAGCTCAGGTGCTGTCAGACATCAAAAGTGTAGCAGTAAAATCTGTACTCCGAGCGACTTCTCTCTAAAAGAGAAGACCATCCCAACGCAGCTCTCTGGGAAGTTGGTCTCCACAGACAATGAGTTTTGTGGTTACAGGAACACTGCAGGACACCCCAGGGCTGTCCACACCACCTCAATGGCACATTCTCAACGCACACATCTGCTCAAGCACCCCAGAGTCAACACGTGTCTAGTGATCACCACGAAAATCAAGCGGAAAAAAAAAATCTGATGAAAAAAACGACTACAAGTTTTTCTGTCATGAGTTACTGATATCTGACCAATTTTTAATCAACAATAGTCAGGTCACAGATACTGTCAATCTCTGTCTTGAGAAAAATCCCCAAACACATGTACAGCAATGTATTCCTTTAGGAATTACTAAACATAATGATCTTAGAGATGCTCTTCCCATTCTAATGGGGAGTTCTGAAAACATCATACTTGCTGCAGGATATTTTTTTTAAACACGTGGTTCCATTTTACCAGAACATCCTTTAGTACAGCTAGATTTATGGAGCTACTGTAGATCTAGCAGTTTTAAAGCCAAGACCACCTCTAAACTTCATATAATTATTTGTTTCTGCCCTAGATGACTCTCACACAGTATTCACTCTTTAAATGTCAAACTCTGCTACTGTATGAAGAAACCTGAGTGTGCTTTGAGGGGACGTTTTCCAAGATTGCTGCATTTGCCAAATCACACTGTTCTAATGTCAGCATCCTTCTCTGTGAAGCTTTTTCTGCAGCTTCCTACCTGCTTGGTTTCAGGAACTTCTGTAAATGGAAAGATATTGCCAACTCCCATCATGGAGAATGTACACATTCTTTCTTACTTTAATTGCAATGAGCAATTTTTATATAGTCAAATAAAGCATTCCAGCGTTTTGTGTGTGTCTATGCTTCCCCATGAAAACAGAACACTTTAATGTCTTTTACCACTTCTCAAGCTGTCACTGCCTGATTTTAAAGAAGCATCAGAGGTAAGCACATACTGCCCTGACCACAAATACAATGATTAGCATGCTATAAAGAATAAACAATCTTAGCACAGTGCATGTAATTATCATGATAATGAAAAACTCTGATTCTTGAAGTTCATATATTTGTGTTTCTCTCACAATTTTGTCCCCAAGTTTTCAGTATGAGCGAAATCATAACGTATGAAAGGTTCTTAATCAGATTTTAAAAGCAGCATATGAAAACAGAGGCAGCCAAGAGCAGCCTTTTTTCCCCAGGTCTGTTAAAACACACATCATTGACAAACTGGGCAATTTTCCCTTTCTCCCAACTTCCACAGTGGAACTGCATCCAGCTTTCTTGGTTGGCACAGTCTCCCCACAGTAACTCTGAGTCCAAGGCAAATACCTTCATCCTCTTCCACCCCTAAAAACACTGATCTTTTTCCTTTGATGACTTTAGCTTTATCACTATTCTGACCTGAAGTTTATAACATCCTGTAGGCATAACTAAGCAAAACATAAAAGACATTTTATTACTTGCCATTAATCTTTCTAATGCAGCTGTTTGCAAGCATTACGGTTTTTTTCCCTAAAGGAGACTGAGCCCAGTGCTGAAAGAATGACAGCTTAATTGTAGCTTAACTCCTCTGACCAGTTTAGCTAAACTTAAAAAGGCATTATATTAAAAAATAATAGTAATCAGAAGCAATTAGCCAGCTTCAATACAAAAATCTCTTTTCATATTATAGGAATTAATATTGCAGTACCAGTTATATTTAGTTAAACTAGTTAGCCTAGTTTTTTAGTTGAAACAATGAATCTTGCTCACGGTGTCAGAAATCTCATTTACTTAGAGAGGATGGCTTTGACACACATTTAAATGCATTTTGCCACTCTGTTATTCCATTTGCTAGAGTGCTGAAGGGCAAGAAACAACATTGCTCTTTTACTACTGAAAAAAAGCAAAAAATGTATCTGCCTAATACTATGCTAGGTAGTATTTATTTCCCAAGGTCTCCTATGCCAGTTAGTGTTTAATACAGCATTAAATTACCAGCAAACACAAGAGAAACATTAACACCTCTAGCTAAAAAAATCTGGCTTACGTGTGAGGTGATTTCTTGCATACACGTGAGAGGCAAGTAACACCAGGATTAAAACCAAAAGCAGCTTTTCTCATCACCAAACCGTAAGAAAAGCATTAATTTACAGCCCAACAACATAATTTTCCAATATAAATCACAACACATACTGTCTGTTAGGACTAAGAGGAGACTTAATGTAGTCTAAACTCAGATGACACTTGGAAGACAGAAATTAATTTCTTCACTAAAGACCAATTTTTATACTTCAAAAGTTAACACAACTGATAGGCCATGAACCTCACTTCCACTATACATACTCAAAATACTGAACTTTGAGATAAATTATACTAAAATAATGCACAACTATAAAACAATTGTCTTTCAAAGGAAAAGAGAACTTTTACCTCAAATCCCAGCTAAATAAAGGATTTTCACACATCGCTACTGAATTCAGCTTTTCCCCAGAAGTAAATGTTCACAAAAAACTTGAAATCTTGAACACTTGAATGCATCCTTGCATTAGTCCCAAACTTATTATGTACCAGCAATTTTAAATAACCTCTTCAGTACACTTTTCATTGAAAGATTCCTCCTAGACAAAATCCTCTTTTCAAGAACCAGTTTGCTGCAGTCACAACTTTCTTGGGAGGGGCAGAGGAGGGGCACGCACTGATCCCTGCTCTGGGGGGACCAGGGACAGCACCCAGGGAATGGCCTGGAACTGTGCCAGGGCAGGCTCAGGTTGGATCTCAGGACAAGGTTCTCCCCCCAGAGGGTGGTGGGCACTGCCCAGGCTCCCCAGGGCAGTGGGCACAGCCCCAAGGCTGCCAGAGCTCAGGGAGGGTTTGGATGATCCTCTGGGGCACAGGGTGGGACTCTTGGGGATGGTCCTGGGCAGGGCTGAGGGTTGGACTCAATGATCCTTTTGGGTCCCTTCCAACTCATATTCTGTGATGAAATTATTTTTAAGATCAAATTCCAAACTAATAACTACCAGTTAAACAACTGAAGAGCAAGAACAAACTGTGTAATGCATCAGCCTGATCTAGCAAATAGGTTTGTATTTATTTTGCAAAGGAAATAGTAAAGACATCAACAACAATAAACGAACAGACAGTAAGAGCAGCAATTAAAAAAGGAACAGAGAAGCCCATAAGCCAATCTCTGTCACAACTCACCTATCAGTTTCTTTGTCTTCAGGCAGCGTGGGAGGCAAAGGCAAGGGTGGCAGTGTAGAGGTCGGCAGTGCAACAATGCGATCCTTCTCCTTGGCTACGACACTTGGTGTGCTCGGTTTGCTTTTCTCTTTTACAGTGACTGGCGGCTGTTTCACAACAGTTAATTTATTCTCTTTTACTGCTGCTGTAGGCTTCTGTTTAGTAATTTTGTCTGCAATTAAATTATTTTCCCCCTTAGTTTCAGGCAGCGAGACCTTTGCTTTCGCCTTGTCGTTCTTCGGAGTTGCACTGGTGGTAGGAGAAGGCGCGTGCTCAGTTTTGATCTTCTTCAGGTCCTTGACATTGTTCACTTGAGGAGCACCTGCAGCAGCATCCGTGTTTCCCTTAGTAGGTGTTGAAGTGTTGGAAGCTTTTGCACTGGCTTTGGCTGCCTCAGCAGCTCTTGCTTTTTTGTTTTTGTTCAGCTCAGCAGCCAGGCTGCTCTTCAGAGTCAACGTACTTGGGGAAATACTTGAATGGCGACTTCTGGATCTGGACAATCTGTGTCTGCTACGAGACCTCGAGTGCCTTGATGAGTATGGACTTCTGCTTCGAGATTTTGCTGACCTTCTGTTTCAAGAAAGTAAAAATTTCTCCAGTTAAAATTAAGTCTGGCTGCTTTCCCAGCTTATCTGCTTTTTTTGACAAACTACATTTTTTAAACCAACTATTAAGACCATGCTTACAGAATAAACAGGAGTCTATGAAATAGGAAAGAGCATGCATTAAAAAAATAAAAATCTATAGCTATTCAATCAAGATTCTATACCTAAACAGATTGTTAGATAATATTAAAACTTTGTTGGATGTAGTTTCACCTGTTACAGAACCATGAAATACAAGAATACCTACATAAGGACAGAAACATTCTTTTTTCCTCACTACTTATCACATACTTTTTTCCTTTAAGGAAAATCTCATCCTATGCAACTTGTAAAAACACCTTTATAATATGCAGTATTTGAGAAAAATTCAGTTGACTACAAAATCAGAATTCAACAGAATGAAATTAATTCTACAACACAGCAAGAGAAATCTAAACATAACACTGAAGCAGTAAGTGTAGGAACTTCTTAATCTTCACTAACGTAAATGTCATTAAAATAAGCTCATTAAAAAAACCCAGAATACTAAAGGCTCCATTGTAAGCAACTAAAAGACAGCAATAAATCTTTCCTTTTCTGAAATCTAACTGTACACCAAATAAAACAAGCAGAAGCCCCCCAAAACACCACGAGTACCCAGTATTTGTTACAGTTACTGAGAAGCAAACATAACCCACATATGAGCCCCTATGCTACAACTGTATCTGAAAGCAGACAGTAACAGAAAACAATTTAAATTATCAACAAAATCATAACAAGAAGACAGTCTAGAATGAGGGCAGGTGTGGGGCGAGTCAACCTTAACAGTTAGAAAAGTAAACACTTATGGTGCAAAAATACCATTTAATATGAACGGCTTTTCATTCAAAACGTCAAAATATTCTAATCTGCCTAGTAGTAGTTTTCAGCCAGTTCTTCATTAAAATGTAAAGGGAAAACAATTAATTGAGGTAGAAGGCATGGAACAAGTAAAGGAGCCTAATCCACTAATACTACACAGGAACAGTATAAAATAAATTAAATTAAATGTAGGGGGGTTGATCCATTTTACTATATCAAGAATGGCAAGGATATTCATCAGATTTGCAAGTATTTTCTTGATTAAAGTCTGATGCAGATCTATTTTGCTAATCACTTGAAGGGGAGGAAGAAGTATAATCAGGATTAAAAAAAAACAGTATTAATCAGCTGGACAAAGAAAAAAGTATCAAGCCAGAGCAAAAATAAGACTTCCTAGAGACAGAAGAATGTTAAGAGTTCAACAGATAGCACCAGTGTATGGATGTTCCCAAAACAAAAATAAACAAAAAAACCCCAATAAACAAACAAAGATGAAGCCAACTACAGTCCTTGTGATCAGGACTATCCACCCCATATCAAATTTCATTTTAGTGACAATTAAATTAATTCCGTTTTAATTATCAACAAAAGAAGTTGCATCTCAAAGCTTCAACTGAACAACTATTTAATCTAGTACAATAATAATTTTATTTCATGTGCAATATTTACTAATTTCCAAACTTACACTCTTTTCCTTTTATAATGCAGGAATTCTTACCCGGGTTCATAAAAAGTCATTGAGATCAATGAAGAAGTGACTGAAAACAATATGCATGTACGCTGGATACTAAGCACAAAATTCTGGAGGCAAAAATTGATTCAAATGGCCAAATACTCTTGAAAGACAAAAAAATCAAATCCCAGAAGACAATTCTTGGAAACTAGCACAGTTCAATTCTACACCAGGAAGTAGGTTTTAGAGGATTTTCTAGAACAGCAGGATAATAACAACAGATAAAACCCAAATAAAAGTAATAATTATATTTTTATCACTTGAATTAAAAAAAACTTCACAATTCTCTTTTCTGAATTTTCAACAAAAATTTAACATTTGGTTCACAGCAGTAAAGAGGTATTGATGTCCACGCCTAATACACACGCAATAAAATCATGATATTGGTCAGAAAAATTCCCTTGAAAAAACCCTTCTGCTTCGTCATAAACCATTTTGCTGAAGTTGTTTTTTTCATGACTATTTTGAAAATCCAAGTACTAGACCCCACAGAAAATTTTCAGAGGCTTGGCCAAAGAGGAGCAAAAGTAAAAAGGTACAAAGTTCCTTTATAGAGAGTTGAGAGAGGGGAGTGGGAAGGAAAAGGGAGGGCCGATCCAACCCAGAAAATACAAAGCCCTCAAATGCCAGCCCAGAGCTCTCCTCACACTGTTGTCTCACTTTCGGAGAGGAATTACTGTCTCAAGCAGAGGTGCCACAGATCTGCACCCACTGTACAATCACTATAATTATATTTCTCCAGCATCAAGCACAAGCTAATAAACCCCTCAACTGACTTCGATAAATGGTGCATCATTGGCAAGGATGTCACTGACCTGCCTTGGGAAAACATTTACTTGCACATCTTGTTCATAAATCAACTATTTAAACCTACATTTGCTCCAATTATCGGCAGAACAACCTCTATCCCAAAGACTGCACTGCAACCTGTACCAGATGTCAAACATGCCCTCAAGGTCTCCAAATCCATTTCTTTCATAAGTATAATTTTAGGTCTCTTGTTCGTTTTGATGGGTGTCTAACATAAAGAAAGTAATCTCTGTAACAAACATGGATGTAATTCCACAAGCACTTGAAAACAGAGGTAGCAGCTTAAAGCAACACATTGGTGAGACACTGTGCCTGACTCTGTTCCACTTTGGTATTAAATAAAACAGGTTCATTTAGCTCACTACTAAGGATAAAATGAAAAAATCTGTTCAAATTAGTGAAAACTAATTTGATCACCTGATCAGCTACCATAACTTGGCAAGGAAGAGGCAAGTTTTGAAAAGCTAGGGCAAAAATAACCTAATATTTTATACTTTCTTCAAAAACAAACATGTAAGGAAACCAAGAATTGACAGTGGATTGAGGTCTGTATTTTGCCAATAGTCAAGAGAGTCTGGGACATGAACACTCAATTACGAAAGCTCAGAAAAGACCCCCCCCAAACTAACCATCCTGCATCCTGGGTTTCAAGCCCCAAATGACAACTGTGTAACTTCATGTCAGGACTGCCACTCTTATATGGGAGACAGCAAACACAAATGCACACAAATACTTAAGTTTCAATCCCAGTACATATTACAGCCCTTAGCAGCAGATCAAAACGATAGCAGCCTAGTCATGAAATATGTTGATAATTTTCCCAAAAACTTTTCATTATTTATGTCAGGGGAGAAAAAAAAAAAGTTATATTACAGAGTTCAAGTCTGTGCTAAAATAATAAACTGAAACTTCCTCTGACCTTAGCAAGAATCCCTTGTTGTACCTAAACCACTGGGCTAGACCCCAGAGAGTTACAGCAAAAACATCAACTAAACAGAAAAATGCTGGACCTTAAGTAAAAAGCAGATTTGTCAAAGTGCTAGTTATTCAAGTTACAATGATAAAATCTGCTGTTTTCAGAAGCTTAATGATCTTTTCGAACACTCAACTATCACTTGCCTTCATCTGTGCGGTCCCAAAGTCTCAAGAGAGCCTTCCAGGCTAGACAACTGATGTACAAGTTTCCATCTATAAAAATGGCACAAATCCAAAAATACGGACACATTTACAAGCTTATACAGCACTCAGAGTGGAGAAATATTGTTTTATACATAATAGAACCAGCCACTTCACTCTGTTCGGAGCCGACATTCATTTGACATAAAGGATGCAGTCACAGCAGTGCAAAAATGGTTCTCACACAACAGCCCTTTAACAACACACCGACCACCTACCAGGACCCTGAAAAAACACCAGGAGAGACACCTGAAATACACAGTCCTCTCTAAATGCTCCAGTGGGCTGCTTATGAAATGTGTGTGTGTATGCACACACACATATAAAATGGCATTCATCACCAACTATTTCATATTTAGGCAGCAGCTTGGGGTTTTTTTAACACAGTAAAATGGAACAAAAGAACAGTGCTGCAAACAGCAAGTAAATCCAACAACACAATTTGAACTTCTTTTCCCCAAGTATGGAGAGATCAGGAAATGCACTAAACCTCCAGGCCTCATCCACTCTCTTAAACAAAAGCCCCAGCATCTGCTGGTTATGCACACTGGGACAGACAAGAAGTCACTGTTTCAGGTGACTTTCCTTCGATGCTTCTCCTTATTTGCACCCAGAAGTTCTGCTTCATTCACAGGTACTTCTGCCACACAGTGCCATTGCTGGTCTTTTACCAGCATCTTCAATTCACTTCACACAGGTCTAGATCCCTCCCAAGAGAACTGCCAGACTTCACAACATTCATAAAATCCCTTCTGAACCATATGCACATTTCGAGATGCTTTTACATACGCAGAGGAGAAAAAAAGAAAGCTGATTTGCCTAGAGACCTTTAAGTTTCATGAGGACTAAGTTCTAAAGCTACTTTTTTTCCTTCCCAGAGATTAGCTGCAAAAGGGAAATGGAAGAAACATAGTATTAAGTGTAGCTATAAAATGAAACCAGAAGAAAAACAGTTGAAGACTGAGAAGAGGCAGATTTAAAGAAACTGATAAAGGAAGAAAGCACTAATAAGGAAGTCATGAAAGTAAAACTCAGCACTGCTTTCCTCCACTTTTCAGAACAACAAAAAAAATTACCTTTTTTCTCCCCCCAAAAAATAATTTAAAAAAAAAAAAAAAAGTTGGTTTAGGTATCACAGTTCTTTCTTTTAAATTTTTTTCCTAGAACCCAAGTTTTCATAAAACAAACAGGTATTTATTTTTTCTCTGCTTAATGCAATGTACTTAGTCACTTAATTAAAAATAAGCATTTAAGAGATCAAATGCTATCACTATTGTCAAAGCTACAAGTTTCAAAACTGTTAAAATGTTCTTCCTTCCTGATAGCCAACATTCAATTGCCCTTCACTGGCCCACTAATCAATTACGGAACAGTAAATTTACCAGTGAATTCAGAAAAGAAAAAAGGCTACTGACAAAAGTCACATTCTCAAGCACAGAATGAAAGAATTCCAGAGAGTACATTAGAGTGCTATATTTTACTATCTTGATATTTGAAAGCACAGAGGAAAGAAAAATAACAGCTACATTTATCAAACTTCCAGGAATACAGATTTCACTCAGCTTACAAGGTTTTTCTTGCCTTGCTACTTTTCTAGGTGCTTCTTTCTGTCTCATTCCGATAGTCCCTTGATTTTTAACATCAAAAAGAAAATTACATTTTATTGAGGAATCAGAATGTGTCATCTTCTCATGTTTGTAAACACGAGAACCTCTTTCCTTCTTAGCTGCTTTAAGAGCAAGCCAAATCCAACATGCTGGTAGCCAGCTAGGCACTACCTAAATGCAAACAACACCTCAGGGCCAATGGAGTTGAACAAGAGATGTAACTTTGTCAGTAACCTTTTGACAAGGCACAGTGCAAAGGGATTAATGAGAATAGGAAGGGGGAAAGGAGAAACCCAGCAGAGTGAAGGAGGTTCAACCAACCACTGCAGCCCAGCTCTTTCATTAACCAGCAGTTAATGCTGGACTACTGACTACACACTGCCATCTTCCCCTGCATGGCAAGGTCACACTGTGTTTGAAAAGGCAGACCTAAATTTAATCAACTGGCTTCGCTGCAAATCTTCCAAGACATTTATAATCATTCAGTAACATAAACCACTTTGACAAAACATTTTAGTTCCTAGTATAGCTTTTCCACGTTGTACTAGCAGGCAAACATATAACTCATTTCTTTAAGCCATTACAGTAATAGTACTGCCTCACTTGATACCTTATGAATTAATTTTATTTATTTTCTCTAGCCCCTAGCTCAAGGTTACACTCCAAGCAGCTCTGCAACCAACCACCTGCTCAGCTGCTTTCTACACCAAGACTACAAATCTTGAAAAGGGTCTCCAATACATACAGCAAAGGAATACTGGGAAACTCTGAGTTTGGCTTTTATTTACCAACCCTGCTTTATAACCCTATATTTTTGTATGAGAACTCGACCTACAAAGAAATCAACCAGCAGAAAGTCAAGTCAACTCAAAAGCTGTGTTTTAAACACATTCAAAGTCAAATTTTTCAAATTAAGTGCCTTCCTATAATAAGGAGAGAAGCAGTGCCAACCAGGAAAAGGAAAGACACAACGGCACGGTTGGCCAAAAGGCAAAGGTCACTGCCAATTAACAAAACAAATATCAATAAATTTAGAATATGTAATGGAGTGGGAGCATCAATATTCACTGGAAAAGTTAGCTACTCCAAACAGCGAAAATATACAGTGCCCCATTTTAAATTCTGCAGAATACAGTTTTGTTAAACAAAATTAGAGCTTAAAGCAAAAAAAAAAAAAATAAAATCTTATTTTCACCAGTTTAAGGAAGAGAAAAAAGTCAAACTCTCTCTTACTCTTTAAGTTCAAAAGTAGTAGAAATACAGGATTCAAAGTTATTTTCCTATCAGTGTGTGAAACCATGCCTTCTCTGTGAAGTAGGCATTTACTAGCTGACTATGTATTTTACTGTCTTCCTATGCTTGTTGTGGTTTTGCATATGAATCACCCATATTTTGCAGAGCCTCACTGTGCAGACTGGCTACCAAGAGAGACTGAGACGGCTCCGTAGTACCAAACAGAAAAGAAATCTTCCCTCTTTCCTACAAGTAACATCCACCCCCATAGTAGTACTATGCTAGTAGTGTCCCACCCACCCACTTACTTTTATCTAAGCAGATGGGTAGGTGTATCCAAATTTGGAAAAAGATGATTACTCATCTGTACTGCTAACTGAATTAAATGTGTGATCACATAACATATGACCTGACTGAAGCTACAAAAAATAGTTCTCTGAAGACTAGTTTAGGATGAAATCAGAGGAAGCCAGAGACTGTGTCTGCTTATTTTGTCAACCATGGGGTTTGGTTGGGATTTTTTCTTTTAATCCAGTCAGATTATCAGTAGAGAAATAAATACCTCATACTTTTGGAAGCATTTCCATTTTGAAAATACGCCTTTACTACTTTAGGAACAGCTGTGTTACTCTATCCACAAGACAACAGAGTAACACAAAATCCACCAGCAGCAAGTAAAGAAGTTTTGTCCGACAAGTGAAAACAGCTCAAACAATCAGTTTGTCCAAACCACAAATTTTTCCTGCTGTTATAATGGAAAAGGCAATTAGTCTACCATTCAAAGAGAATTCACCAAGTGTAGAAAGTATATTCATTGTCTTTGCCTCTATTTAGAACCTGCATTCAGGCAACATCACCTAAAGACGGTAGTCAAGAGTCAGGACTGCAACTCAAACCTCAATTAACAGCAAGTGCACTGTTGTTGCTTCAAACGAGCAAAGCTGACTTCGTTTCTCTTCAGCTGTCCATTACAAGTTTCTCCCTAAGTAGCTCCGACACCTAGATGAGAAAATCAGCACTGCAAACACGAGCTTTCCAAGTGCGCAAGAGCTACTGCACTCTTATTTTCTACACACCAAAATTACTAGATAATTTACCTAACAGTAGAGAAGACATGTATGAGACATAGGAGGAACAGAGCAAAAAGAACTGCAGGCTGGAATGTTCAGTCACACACAAAGTTCTTACTGTCTTGACACCATTACAGTTGGATACAAGCCCAGAATTAAGTCTTTCAATCATCCAGATGAAGAAGACAGGTGCTGTGAGAAGCTATTGCCTTTGTGAAACTGTAATATTCTGCCCAGCCTAAGGCCACTATATCATTATCTTAAACAGGACAGCAAAAATGTTCAGTTTGGTTGCAGTACCACAGCACCAAGCAAAAAGTGATTATGACATAGTTTTCAAAGGTTAAAACAACAGTATACAAACCTTCCAACTGTATTTCCCCACTGCAGTACACATAATGCACAATAGCAGTATGGGAGCAAAAACCCCACTGGCTTTCATTTCTCCACAACCAGTAAACATTATGCACAGCTGAGGTTATCTTCACACTTTTGGGCTTTTTTGTTTTCCATGAAAATGACACTTTTGCAATGAATGCCCCATTAGGCCATATCAACCCTTCTTTTTTACCTATAGCAACCTTTCCTTTCCACTCCGCCATTCCAATCCCTCCCCTGTAAACCTGACAGCCTGCATTTGTCAACAAGCAATTTATCTGTCAGCAGTTAAAAACTGAATGCAAATTACAGTTTAACTGGAGGGAAGAAGGAAGGTGGGAAGTCACAAAGCCAACTCCTAGCTACAGATCTGCAGCTCAAAGATTTAGTCACCACGGAGTCAACACAAAAATCAGGAGATTTGAACTCTCATGCTTGAAATCACAGACCCACTACTAACAGAACAAAAGAAACACAACCCTGCTACAAAACTCTACTACAGCCCGATCAGTCAGGGCATAAGACACAACCTTAAGTTCAATTTGGCTCTCAATCTGACGAGCACAGCTACTCCTAAAGGTAAACCTCACATAGATAATTTTGCTCATCGTTATAAGCTTTCTTATTCCAGGATATAAGCAACTACGGCAAATAATCTGATTCCTTAAGCATTTAAATCAAACGATGCACATAATATTCCTGCTATGCTATTACTGAAATAATTTTGATAATGCGCCCTTAACCACTTAGACTCTCACAGAACAACACGCTGTTTTTCAGAGCAATTACAGTGTTTTCTGCTCGAAACACTTTGCTTACAAAATTGTTCCATACAACCACACCTTAAACAATCACTGTTTTTATCCCAAGGCACTTTTGTTCTCTCTCTCTGAACCAAATAGCACGCAGGTTTGCTACTTGGCTCTTTAAGCAGTACACCCAGGACAGCAGACTCTACCAATAGGCAGCGAACCACGGGGGCAGCTTCAGCATGTTCCCTGGATACACTGCAGGACACCCCAGATGGAAACCAACACAAAGTACTCATTAGAAACACCACAGAGAAACAGTTCCCAGACAACCCACCAGGTAATGCCTTGTAAACAACAGTCTTGCCAGTTGAAAAGGCAAATAGCCCGATACATTTAAAATTAAAAGTCCAGACGTGATGTACAGTAAACCTATAAACAACGAGGGAACAGTAAGATTCCAATATAGGAAACAAAAACCTTTGGTTATAAACACATACTACGCAAGTATTTTAAATTCCCAGTGGACTTTGCTGCAGGTTAAAATATTCTGAAGGGCTTTAAACCTGCAACACAGTTTGTATCTGACTAGAAAGATAGGGCCCACATTTCCTCTCCATACAAAATTCCAAAAGTCATGCAAGGCTGCCCTTTATGCCCCGAGCTTCCACTAACTGAAAAAAAATTATTTGCAAGCACACATCAAATATATGCACATACAGAGCCTTACCAGGAAAAGAGCTAACATATGTTTTCATAGGTTGCATATAGCACACAAGACAATTTAACAAAACTTGGCATTGACTCGTTTCTATAGCAAAGCAGAAAGTCTAAGTCTTTCTGTAGACCTCGAAAAAGAACAAGAAACACTTGTAAACACAAACTGCCTGTTGGCTCGTTTTCTCTTTAGATTAGCAGGAATGAAAACAAACCCAATACATTTAATATGCATCCTAATTTATGGGGCAATAGGATACATAAAAACGTACCAGAGAATGGCTGTACTTTATAAGCAAAGATTTAAAAATCAAAATTGGTCCTTCAGAAAACCTGTCCTCCAAGAAGCATCTTCCTTCGGTCACTTTCATCCAAAAATGTTCTCGTATCCTTTTTACACTTGAAAGCCTTTTTTCAGCTTAGGTGCTCTCCCACAGAGAGAAAGCAGATGCAGAAGCTCTACAGGCACAGGCAACCGCATCTTCCTTTCTCCCCAAGAGACAGGACAGGAAGATCTTTGTACTTGTCCCTCTCCCCTTCCCCCCGCCCCAGCTTTCTGGCAGCAGGAAGGCCAGAGGGAGGGACTGCTGCTGGATGCAAACCTCTGATGCCTGCCCTGGATCCCACCTCCAGCCAAGCCTGTCCCCCCCTCCCCGTTCCCCCCCGCCCGGGCCGGGACTCACCGGATAACGGGGCTGTAGGGGCTCCGCGACCGGCGCCAGCTGCTGTAGGGGCTGGGCGACACATCCCCGCCGCGCTCGTAGGAGCTGTGCCGGCTGTAGCTGGGGGAGCGGCGGCGGCTGTAGGGGCTCAGCGGGGACCGGGTGCTCACCGGGCTCAGCGACTTGCGGCCGCGCTGGCTCTGCGAGGAGCGGTGTAGCGGGGGGCTGTCATCCCGCCCGGGGCTGGGCGACGAGCGCTGCCGCCGGTACGCCTTGGGCTCGGGCTTGTCGTCCCGGTAAGCCTTCGGTGGGTCCCTGTAGGCCGAGGGCGGCTCCTTGGCAGCTTTAGTCCGGCTGCGATGCGCTTTGCTGTCCCGCTCCTTCCTGCCGCTGCTGGGCGAGCCGAGGGAGCCCTTCCTGCGGCCGTCGCTGCCGCCGCTCTTAAGTCCCTCCCGGTCCTGGCTGCCGCTGTGGTTGTGGCGGCTGCGGGACTTGGAAGAGGACGAGGATGGCTCGGGTGCTCCTCGGCCCGCCGCCGCCGTGCCCTCCTGCTGCGCCTTGTCCTCGGCCCGCCGCCGGTGCTCGCGGTGCCGCTCCTTGGAGCGTCGCCCGCCGCCGCGGTGCTCCCGGCGGGCGCGGCCGCTGCGCTCCGCCT
>VWZG01007393.1:1750222-1844646 GCA_013396735.1 Grallaria varia
CTTCGGTTCGGAGGGAGGGGCCAAGATGGCGGCGGGCGGGGCGAGCCCTCACGGAGGGGACGGGCAGAAGCCGGGGCACGGCAAGCGCCCGGGAGCTGATGGCCGTCGTGGAGTGTGGCGTGCCCCTTGTGGGGATGTTCAGGATCCGCTTGGACGCGGCCTGAGCGCTGCGCCCCCGGGAATGCCCTCTCCGGACAGGGCAGCCGCACCGGCGCTCCCCCCGTGCTGCGGCGGGAGGCGGCGCAGGAACCCCCCGCTTTCCAGGCGGCTCTCCCGGCTTTGGATATGCGGAGGCCCCCCTTGTCGACGCGGGGTATGAGAGCTTCTGCTGAATTACAGAGAGAAAGTGGCTCCGGGCACAAGGGCGTGAGGGCCTCTGAACAGCGAGGCCGCTTCACTGATTCAGGAAAAGTATTTGTTTTCCTTTGCTCTGTGAAACTGAAACTGACCTCAACTTGGAATGTTTTAAGTTTCCTCCCCAGTTTCTTGGTTTCTGATTTTATGCTCTGATGATGTCTCAATCTCTTTCTTCTCTTTTCCTGCGCTCTCCATGCTTTCACCTTTTCATGGTTTTATTGAGTTTCGTGGCTGGAGCAGCGACTGCTGCCTTTGCCTCAACTCAGCGTCTTGGGCTGACGTTGTTCCATTAGGTATCTCTGCCATACCATCCTGAATGTTGTCGTGAGTGCCCTGAAAGCAGAATTTGTTGCCTTTCCCCAGGAGTTAAATAGCCTCCTGGCCACGTTGCTATCTAATTGTTGTTAGCTAGCCTACATACACACTGGTTACTTTGCTTTGCAAGACATGACACAAAGAACCAAACCAAAGAAATCCACCTGTTTTTCACTGTTGTTTTTCAGCTCCTTGAATCCCTCTAATCGTTTCCTCTGCTTTTCTATACCCAAGCAAAAGTATATCACTCTTGTCCAGGTCCTGTGCATCATCCTCTTCCAGCAAACCTCCTCCTGAAAGTGTGCTACTTTCCTTCCCCTGCATTCCAGCTGACGTTTCTTACAAACGTTGTCATCTGTTACGTCTTTCTGTAGTTGCACACAAACACACACACGTGCGTTTTCCTTCCGGCTTTCTCTTAGGGCACAGTGTCACTTAGAGAACAACCTCGCCCTGGTTTTTTCCATTCTCTGGCAGCGTCCCGTAGGATGGTGAAGGAAAGAGCCTGGTGTGCTGACTCACCTGCCGGCTCGGGAGGGAAGGTCCCTATCCCAGGAGGATTGCTCTGACCTAGGCAGTGACGCGTTTATACTTTGCCACTTTGTGTTTCTTTATCGCCGTGAAAATCCTGCAGGACCTGGGGGTCGGCACGTGTTCTCCCGAGCTGTGTGAGGTGCTGTGCCTCGCAGATTCCATCTGCGGCTGTTGTGGAATAGCTTGTCTTTCCGTAGTGTCCTAGAGGCTGCTCTCAGCTTTGCTGGTGTCCTTTGCTGCTCTCTGTGTCCGTGAACATTCAGCAGCTCCGAGGAGTTTCTTTGTGCAAAGCCAGTGCACCCTCAGCTTCTGGCACATTAAAAACCAAAACACAGAGCCCAGAAAGCCAACAGCCCATCACAGAGGCAGCTGTGGAGACTGTGGGTAATTACAGAGGGCAGATCTGGACAATGCAACACAGGCTGCAATTTCTGATTTACTCCCAGGCGTTAGCTGGTGCTCCTGGAGCAGGGATGTGTTATTTGGAGGAGTCGTGTGGTTAGCTGGTGTTTTCCATGTGGAGTGAGCCCCATGACTGGTCAGAGAAGCTTAACTAGAAGCTAAGCTGATCATGACAGGGAGTTTACTCTGCCTGGAAATTGGCTGCACCAGGTTGTAGGGGGATTTGCCAACAGCAATCATNGAAGCTTAACTAGAAGCAATAAAGCACCGCATAAACTGACTCTCTGTTGGTTTGTGGTTTTGTTTCGGGCAACAGGGGGATTTGCCAACAGCAATCATGTCAATGTTGGCAGCTGTCAGCTGACAGGTGATGGTTGAATAGGATTTGACAGTGGAAACCTATGGAAATCCATAGGTTCCTGACATAACAAAGCACACCTAGAACAGATTCCTTACAGAGAATGAAATCGCCACTCTCCTGCCAGAGAACCCTGGATGCTGGGCTCATTCATCAAAGCATCTCCTGATGGCTTTTAGAAGTTTCAGTTCATACTGTACCCAAACCAAATTCCAGCTCAGCCAGCACTGATTGAGGTTAGGTAGTTTTAGGGCTCAAGAACCGGGGGTTCTTCAAACTTCCAGGATGTGCCCAGGACTTCCTCCCTAGGAGATATTCCTGAGAAGATGATAAAGACCCATCACCCCCAATCCAGTGAGGCTGTAGAGAAGGAAAACTCTTGACTTTAAAACCAAACTGGCAAGAACTTTGCACAGACTGGCCTGAAATGTCAGGATGTACTTGCCTCTCCCAGAAGTGCAGACAAGCAGCACTGTGAATAGAGAGTATGGGCTGTCATCTCACAAGATTTTAATGGGCCAACCCACGTGGCTGATTAACGCAGCACCCTTGCCTGTCACACCAACTTAAAACCAACAGGTGAGGCTCTTCTGCAAGGAAAGTGCTTGAACAAATGACACCAAAGGATTATAAAAGCCAGAGGTCCCAGGGAATGATGGGACAGCACGGGCCCACGCAGCCCATGTTTTCTCCTGATCCCACATTCCTGAGGGGGCAAAAGGTCTGCTATGACACCCCCAGGTTCAGGAGGCAGTTGAAGGTGTTGGCATGGAGTAGTGGACTGCAACATCAGTGTTCTATGGACTGTGACCTCACACCCCTCGCTGCTTCTCTCTGGGCATCACCAGAGCCTGGCTCAGCGTCTCTGGTGCTGGGCTCCTGCCAGGTGTGCCTGGGAAGACTGGAGGCCTGGAGGTTGGCACGGCAGCTCTCAGGCTCATCCCTGAGCTGTTGGCCTGTTTGCCCAGCCCTGCCTGGTCCAGGCAGCTGGGTCCTGTGCGGAGTGCCTGCATCAGCACAGCAGCATGTCCCTGTACTGGGTGATGGGGCCTGGGGAGCTGTGAGTGTCCTTGAGAGACATTTCTTCCAACCTCCCTGGGACAGCAAGTGACCATTGTGCAATGTGTCATGGCAGCGAGAGGGAACAACTCCTGTCCTCAGCTCTGCCCAGCCTGCTGCAACAATCCAGCATGGCCACAGGAACAGAGTGGAACTGTCCCATCTGCCATGACACTGGTACAGACGTGGCTCGTGTAACACCCTGTCTGCACCTGTTCTGCCTGGGCTGCATTGTGTGCTGGGCAAAGAGGAAGCTGTCACGCCCCCTATCGACACCATCACCTACTCCATGCAATCAGAGACTTTTTGGAGATAGTTCTTCCACGCCCCTTGGATCCACAGGTTGCTGACCACCAGGAAGAGCAGGGGGCTGCAGAGCATATGCCTGCTTACGTAGCTGGCTTCCCACCTGAGCTCTGGGCACAGTTCTTCCAGGAGTCCACAGCAATCCTGGAGCCTCTGCTGCCCTGGCTGGACCAGAAGCTGTCAGTGCTGCTCAGAGCCTGCTGGTGGGAGGAAGCTCTGGCACAGAGCACTGTCAGAGCTAATTTGTGCCACCATGGACTGAGTGAGGAGGCCTTGGCCTGGGAGCTGCAGCCCCTCCTGCAAGACCACACAGGGGCATTTGTGCACCAGCTCATTGAGGTTGCCACTGGCAGGTGCAGCGACCAGATCCTGTGGCAGAGATGGACCTTCTGGACTTCCGTGCTGATGAGGAGCAGGAGGACGACCCCACTGCCACTCCTGGACCCTCTGCCTCCCACACGGGGACTCCCAGCCCCAACCCAGCCTCCTTCTGCAGCCCTGCAGTCTCCAGTGCAGAGCAGTACACCAGCACATTGCAAGCCACTCTCCATGGAGGTCCTGGGCACTCTCCATCCGTGCCTGTCCCTGCAGAGCAGCAGGAGCCCCAGGATGAGGCACCAGCTGTAGCAGGTCCCTCAGGCCAGGGCTGCACCCACACTCCTGGCCAGGCCAGGGACTGCTTGCCTAGGGGGCCCCAGTGCCCCCAGAAGAGGAGAGCCTCTGGCCCTCAAGACCCTCCCCAGCCCTGCAAGAGGCTGTCCCATGGGTGACACAAGCCAACTCCCCTTGGTTCAAGAGAAAGCAAAACATTTTTGTTGTTCTGACACAGTCTCTGGGTGTTGCTTTCTCTCCCTTCTGGAGTCTTTTCCCTCTCCCCTCAAGCCCCTCCATAGGTGAAACCACCTGCTTTTGGGGACATACCCATGGCATCTTCTCCTGCAGGAAATCCCCCTGCAGCTGCATGCCCGCAGCGCAGCAGAAGCTGAGGGCAGAGTGGGCAGGAAGGACAGCTGGTTTTTCATAAGAACAATGCCCTCAGCCTGCACTCAGCTCCTCTCTCTGCCTGGCTGCCATCACTTCTGCTCTGCTCTCTCAATGCCATCCAGGGCACCCTCACTCCTCAAGCTGTCAAGGAGGCACAGAAAACGGACAGGAGCATCAGAGCCAGAGGCAAGTCTTGCTGTAACAGCATTCAGGAGGTGAGAAGGGAAGGGAGTAAGGGAGGAAGACAAGAGGCTGCTGAACAGGACTGCTGGAGATGCGAAGATCTGCAAATCTGGAGCTGCCCAGGGCTCTCAGCCCTATCTGCTCATGCATGGGGTTCTAAGGGCATTATTCCCTTGGGGAAGGAGGCACCAGAGCCAGCCCATTGCCAATGCCAGCACTAGCTTGTTCTTCTGGGCCATAATTCCTCATCAGCTGTTTCCCAGAACCAAGCCATTCCTATTCCTGCCTTTGTGGGTTTGTCAGGGCTTTCTGGCTCTATCAGTGTAGGTCCCCGTGTCCTGTCCTGTCTCTGTGGACTGCTGTCCTCCCTGCGGGCTTGTTCATTAAAACCCACACTCTGCGCGCACTTTATCTATGAATTTGGATATTTATCATGTATGAAACAGAGAGGAAGTCAATGAAAGATGTCCCTGTTGCATTGCAGATTTAAACAGCGCTGCAAAACCAGAAGCAGCGGCACAACTGGATTATTACCTACTTTGTCTCATGAAGAAGAAAAATGACTCACCTGACAGCACCGGGGCAACCAAATTCTCCTGGCTTCCTTCCCGTTGGATGCAGCACGAGTCTGTCAGAAGCAGCTAAGGGCATCTAGCACCTACCTCCCCAGGTCAGTTCTGACACAGGAGTTACAGCCACCTCCAGCAAAGTGCTATCCACGGACACAGTACTTTAACTGCTCTTTTGACACCTCCCCAGGCTATTTCAGCAGGCATTTTGGCAGTTATCAGATAAAACAGAAGGATTACTGTTCTAGACTCATTCTTTAGAGATGACTGATATTTAACATGTTAGTCTGGCTGCATTTCAGCCAACGGGTCTGATTTGTTGCACTGAAGAAAACCCCAACTCTATCTCAAGTTCTTCGCAAAAGAAGTCAAAAGCAAAAATAACTGACAGAAGCATACCACACGTTCTGAGCTCAGTTGAAGGCAGACACCAATTCATTACTTTCAGGACCTCATCCAGTGTCTAAAATACAACACTCAAACTGCTGCTTATCATCATGCCTCCTCTCTTTGCCAGGACATCCAGGAGGCACAAGCTCTGCTGTACCAGCTCCTCCTCTTGGTGCCTGGGATCCTGACAGTAAGCTGTCATAGCATTAACCAAGGACAAGAAGGTAGAAAATGGACAACTGAGTCTTCTCGCCGCTAAGAAGCACAGAGAGAATAATTCTGTGCTACCTCAAGATCCCAGATCCTCCTCCAGAGCTTCCATGGAAGGAGTACAAGACATGGCTGCTGTGGTCTGTGGCCTCCAGCCCCTTACTCTGTGCTCAGCAGCATTAACCAGATCAGTGACTCCCACTCTGTATCCCTTTATTGCCTGTTCCCTTTCAGAAGCCAAGGAGGGCAAGCTCTGGGAGGAGGAAGGCAGAGCAGTGGAGAAAATGTAGGTCCAACTCTACTGCAGGTGCTGCCTCAGCTGTTACTCAGACAATAATACCTGAACATCAGTACTGGTGTTGCCAGGAGTTGGAAACAGAGGCTTGTATCTCATTTGCAGTTTGTCCCACCGTGCTTTTGGTAGCTGGGACACACCAGTGCTTTGTGCCTATCCCTGGTGTGCACAGTTTTGGTTCCCACTCATTGTTTTAGCTCCTAAAGCATTGCAAAGCTGCCCTGAGCTTTCATTTGGGTTCTGCCCGCTGCCTGATTTCTCCCTTTTGGCCATGTGCTTCCACAGCTGCCCATGGATGAGGGCTGCTTGCCACCAGGTGGTGCAGAAATCAGCTTCTCCCTTCCTCTCCCTGCTTTCCTGCCACAAATACGGTCAAATCCAAATAGAAATAGACAACTATAACAAACGTGATTGTTACCAAGCTCATTAAGTGTGTAGATATGTATTTCTAAATCAACAGTCTGCACAGTAGGAAAAGAGGTGAAAAAAATACCTTAGCACACACATACCAAATTATGTCTTCTGAATATTTTCCCAAAATGGATTGTACCAGTTAGACAGCTGGTTAGATCTAGACAGGATCTTCTGAAAATGAGAAGAGTCAGGGCAGATCTCAAATGGTATGCATTTCAGCTTTTCTTTGACAGTGAACCTTCAACCAAAAATATTCCAGTCTGGTCCAAGTATTTAGATCAAAGATTAACTTACATTCTGGTATTAGCAACACTTCCTACCCTTCAACTTTAGTAACAAGCTGAAGCTGCCACAAAAATACATGAGGAGAAAGTTTCTTTGAGGCACCTCTTAAAAACATACCTGGTCATTTCTTTAAGTCACAGCCAAAAATTGGCAGGAGTGAAGTGTGGCAATGCACATGACTTGAGTGTGCACCCCCAGGGCCAGGTGTGTCAGATGCAAGGCCGCCATGGCACCAGCTGTCACTCTGCTGCTCTGCACCTTGCACTGGAGTGGGACCAGGCAGAGAACATCCCCCCCCAAGCCTGAAACTACAGAGGCACAGCAAAGCTTGGTGTCCCAAAACACAGCAAGCCCCTCTCACATAGAAATAGACAATTTGGCTCCTACAGATGAGTAGAGAGAGGATAAAGCTCAGATATGGACTGTATCCCATTGTGACTACCACTGGAATTGCCAAAGGGAAGGTAATGCCAACATTGCACACCAATGCGAGGTTAGCAAGGTCTCTGTGAATGGCAAATGATGCTGTGGCAGACCAAAGAAAACTGCTACATACTACTACTGTGAAGGTGCATATACTCATCAGGAGGCCACAGCAACTACCAAACAGACCACAGATTTCTTAGCCGATGTTTTCAAAAGTCAATGGAGTTTGTGAAGCTATGAAAAGCTACAGAAAAAAGTGGAGTTAGCATAAAAAAAAAATTCATATATAATTAAAAACAGAACTTACAGCTCTTTTCAAATTAGGGTGTCTCTCTGGTCTGCAGTTTTACCATGCCAGGCATCTCACAAGAGGGAGCAACAGCACTGCCAGCAGTAGGTTAACATGGAGGGAACTACTATGGAAGGTATTGATCCTGCCAGTAAAGAAAGTATCAACTTCTTGGAGAAATAGGGGATGAAAAGTGTCCTCAGGCCCAGAGGCACTGTGGGCAGCTACACCTGGGAGTTCCAGACACACAAGGAGACTAAACCAAGCACTTCTCTATGATGCAAATGGAACACTCAGTTTGGATGACCCCCCCCCCCGCCCCCCACCAAACACATACCCAAATCCTGTAATACACGATGCAAACTACATTCCCTGCAGGCTAAGGAAGAACACTCATGTTCTCCTCCAGTGTGCTAAACAAAAATGACTTAGAATACTTTTTTATTTGATTAAAACTTACGTAGGTTGGGGATAGTTTGTTTTCATTTGGTTGGTTCTTTGTTTTTAACACTCATTTCCTATTTTTATGGAAAAGTAATTCTGGAACAAGGTTACCTCAGTTTGCCTGTTTTCTGATATTCTTTCTTATAACACCTAAGTAAACTGGCTCTGGATAAAAGGCAGGACATACACAGTCAGCTTTTATGAAGCAGGTTTTTATCATTCTAATTGATGTACAATTTCGTTCACACACACAAACCACTCTTCTGGAATATTTAGGTTTAGCTGCTTGAGAACTGCCATCAGCTAATCAGCTATAGCTATTATTGATAAATGTTGCTATCAATTAATTAACAATGCACAGGTATTTTAGAAAAATGGAAGTTTATTCATCTTTCAATGGCTCAAATAGCAAATAAAAGGACAGGATAAGGCATCAGCCAAGACAGTTTTCATGTGTCCAATGGCTTCATAACACCTCAGTTCCCAGTACACAGGTTCCAAAGCAAAGTCACAATGTTAGTGGTTAGACTCCCTGGCTAAATAGACCCAAATGAGTACACACAGTAAGATGAAGACTGGCTTACTTGCCAGTTACATGAGTAACTTTAATTCTGCACTTGGCAGTCTACTAAATGCACATACAAAATTCCTATTGATAAATAGTTAACATGACAAATATAACTTCTAAGACTTGAGTCCCTAAAACATCAGTTAGCATGAAAGTTAAATATTTGTTACCTAGTTTGCTTGAGCACGTTTTAAACTGTCAGTTATAGGCTTACACATGTATAAAAAGTATAAGAGTTTGTGGAATTGATCTAGCCTGTCTCACCCCCAAAAAGTCCAAACCCCTCAAACATTCTGGTATATTTTTAGTTAAGATGTAGCATACTAACCGTGTGCTGTTCTGAAGCAACTGAGGCAGTATGTTTTGTTTGGGGATTTTGGATGTGCATGTTACATGTTTCTGTATTGCAAAGCACATTTGATTGTTTGATATCAACATTATCTAGAAAAAGTAGCTACACTGTTCCCCATTTTAAAATCAACATAGACTAAACAGTACAAAACCTGCAAAGAGCTTCAGCGTGACACACCAGGTTCCCATAGCCAAGTATTAGGAACACAAAAGAAATTAACCAGAATTTGCCAGACAACATCTTAACTCAAAACACATTAGCACTACTAGATCAGCCCCACTCCACCCAATTCCAGGGAGTTAAAACCCAGGGAACACCTAGACACAAACCTATGAGCAAAAGGGAAGTTTCAAGGTACCAGCACATTAAATTTTAAACAAACCATTCCAGGCTTGGATGTGCCACAACTTATGACTTCAGTCTTATATGTATTCTGACCTTTTAGTTTGAAGATACCATATTGTTTACCAAGTTACAGGTGACAGAATATGCTCTGTGTTATCCACAATACCAGAGTATGGCACACGTTTAAAGAACAGACACTGCCAGCAGACAGCTGGGTAGCAAAACCCTTCCTGTGACCACCCTGCAGAGAGGGCAGCCCTCACTCCTCTGTGCAACAGAGTCCAAAACACACCCTCAATTCAGCAACCTGCTATGTTTGGGTTTTAAAATTAAGGCATATTCAAATGTTTCAATGGAAAAGATTACCTTGCTCTAAGTTAATCAGGTAATGCAGAACACCACATATAATTTTCCTCCACATAACTGTTCGCATATACATTATTCTTTTCTAATTTGCATAACCCCATGGCAAAACAGCTGCACACTGCTTTGTTAGGTACCATGTCCACAATTTTCATTGTCAAGGCAACAAAAGACAAGATGAACTAACGATTACCAGTGATAAAAAAGTATGCTTTATAAGAACCCACAGAGAAATACTTTGCCCTGCTGTTCACTGTGAAAGAAAAGACTGCCTAGGAAACACTACATTCAGAAGAAATGTGAGAAAGTAGGCAATTATGAAATGGACTGAACTTTGCTTCTCTTGAAGCCATATAATTTGTTTTCAGTGAATTTGACTTTCAGTGCAGCTCCAATTCATGCTTTTAGTGGTACATTATATTTTCCAACATGTTAGGGTAATTTCAGTCACTTCAGCCTTCAATGGCATGCTTATAAATTATGGTCTTTATTAGTATGGTCAGGGTAGGAAAGGAATCCAGGCTTTTGATTATAAAATGCAACATCTTTCTCTGATCCTCTTAGCTAGGCTTTTTCTTTTCTTCTTCCCATTCTTTTCTTTGCTGTCTTCCATTTTTCTGGCTCTAATTTCTCTCATTAAATCAAAAAAAACCTAAAAAACATGTAAGAACATAAATGCAAAAACAGTCAAAAACATGAGTTAATTTATCACTAAAATCCACTTCAGTTATTTAGAATGGAGTCAATTTTATGCAACCAGTTTAAGCAAACAAATATTCATCCTTTCACTGGTTTTGAAGGCCTGGTTGATACGATACAATCCTGCTTCTCTCATGGCACCATAACATTCCCCTGTTTTCTGACATTTGCTCATGAATCCTGTCAGACAATTTGAAACAAGGGTCTCATCATCAGTCAAGATTTTCAAATATTGTCTGTACATCTTACCGAGGAGACTCAAGGAAATCAGTTTGTGTTCTGAGTATTTTCAGTGACAACTGCAAAGGCTGAAAAAATGAACATCCAATCCTAGAGAGTATTAACAGAGCAGTAGCATACACTGAACATTTCATGGTATGTTCCATGATGCAACTCTAAACACAAAGTGACTGGGGGGAAAAAAAAAAGGCAGTATTTCCCTCAAAGCAAAGTTATCAATCATATACAACTCCATAAACAATTTCTTGTATCAGGTAATCTCAGCTGCCATATCACAATCTTTAAGTGCACATGAAATTAGTTTTCATCAAATGGTTTAGTAAGAAACAAATGTGACAAAGTTGGAGATACACTACTGTCTTAAGAGGGATCCTACTGACAGTTAAGGCTTTATGATTGGACTGCTTAAAGCTACTTTACTAATTTGCCAAAACCTCCTTTTCTTGACTCACAGGAGGCAACAGCAAATAATAATTTCATCTCTATGATTTTATTGTAGGAAATCAGCTGAGCAATTGTGGAACTTTTCCTTCTCAGGAGACAATTTCTAGATCTATGTCAAGGGACTTGATCCATTTCTGTGAAACATGGACAGTGCAAGGGCTGAAAAGCTGCTCTACAGAGCTCAGTCTGTTTTTATTTGCCATGACACTAATGACTATTGACTGCAGCAAAAGCATCAACCTCCACTACATGGAATCCGAAGAAAATTGATGGAACTAAACACTTCCATTAAGAAATGAGATTGTGTTTAGATTTTTAAGTGTGCAATAAGTCACTTACTTGTGGTTAAATCTGTGCTAATGGTACAGGGGCAACTGTCAACCTGCTTATCGCTGACAGTATTTAGCCATCTGGGATACAAAACCTCAGCAAATGCTTAGTGGGTCACCTTTGCCAAAATGAGTGGAAGCTGTCTGTACTTTTCCCAAATGAGCAAACCCACTCTTCTGGAATTCAGAGCAGCTGGATTTCTTACAGAACAGTAAACCAAATTTGCATAACAAACAGAGAAACTTCATATGCCCCAAGTAATTAAGAATACATGGTACCCACTTGTGTCAACAAAGCCTCATTTATGGCCTGTCTAACCTTGTATCTATGTGACACACACTAACACACTAATTCTGCTACCAGCTCCAAAGAGAAACCTGGAGCTCTCTGGTAGCCTACCATGCATGTTCAAAAGCTATCAGAAAAATACATACACACACACTTTTTTTCCCAGCTACTAAAAGATAGTGAAGTGGATTTGAAGAGCTGGGAATTTCTACAACAGTAATAGGTGACTGTTAACTGCAACTATACATCAAAAATAAAAGATGTATTCAGTTTTACAACAACAATAAAAAAATTTAAAAAAAAAATCAAAGCTGTATTCAGCAATGAAAGTAAGTTCTTCTGTATTTAATTGACTTAATTTACTCTAAGAACAGCACAAAGAGAGACCTCATTGCAGCCTTCCAGTTCTTAAAGATTAAAATAAAAATTAAAAAAAAAAAAAAGAGGGAGAGCACCTTTTAACAGTGGCAGCTTGTGACAAGACCCTTGAGGGAACAGTTCTGAACTAAAAGGGGACAGATTTAAATAATAAATTAGGGAAAAAAAAAAATCTTTATTGTGGGGGTGGCATGGCACTAGCACAGGCTGCCCAGATAAGCTGTGGATGCCCCATCCCTGGAAGTGTTCAAGGTCTCGTAGGCTCGGGCCCTGAACAACCTGATCTAGTGGGTGGCATCTCTGGCCATAGCAGGCGGGGCTGAAACTAGAGAACATTAAGGTCCCTTCCAACTCAAACTATTCTGTGATTCAACAGGTGGTCATGTTTGTCAACATCTCTGACAGGAAAGGTTGGCCCATTACACTTATTTCTTTTGCCACACATCTGTTACTCAGATACTCTACAAGGCTGAAAGTTACTCTAAAGTACAAGAACTACTGTCTTTTACAGTTATAATGAAATACTTCCAATTAATTGACATTTTATTTTCTTGGAGACAAACATTCTCTCCTACCTCGCTACCTTCTGAACCAGTAAGAATTCTAGGCCAAAACAGCTGACTCAAGAAAATGTTAATGAAATAAGGTCTTGTATCACACCTTGCATAGTAACTCCTCGCAGTTCAGAATGAGATAAACTTGTTCAGCATAACATTTTCACTGTTCTACATGAAGTCACCTAGTCATGCACTCCTTCCAAGCTAAGGGAGGAAAGTATTTGAATAAAACATCACAAAAATAATTGCTAAAATAATGAAAATATAGAGAAACCCATGGAAAAGAGGGATAAAGTAAAATCTGATGGACAGATCCTTTGTTTTAAGAGGCCAGTTATTACCTTGTCAACATTAGCTCGTGTTTTTGCAGATGTTTCCACATAATTAACATTCCACTGATCAGCTCTGTTTTTTGCTTCCTCTACAGAAACTTGTCTTTTATCTTCCAAATCTGATTTATTACCAACTAGCAAGAAAGGAACATTCTCATCTTCTTTTACTCTTAAGATCTGCTCCCTGGAGAAAAAAGAAAAGGAAAAGAAAATTAAGCTTTCCATGGACTACTATTCTTAGAACACAAAAAGAACTCAGACTAAATACTCTTTCCATCTCACACTGAAAGGCAACTTACTCCTTTTTATGAAGCTTATGTAACAGGGATGTCTTAAACGTCATTATGACATTATACAGAATGAAGACACGGACAGACAACTAGTTCTACAGGAAGGGAGGAGGCAAGTCAGTAAGAAATAGAAAAATAAAACAGGATTGGTTGAGGTGAGAATTTATATTAATAATTCATTCCCTTTAACAGTGTTATTTGAGAGCATTTACCATCATTTTTATATTACTACTTTTGATTGCCATTTTAAACTATCCAAGCTTCAATTTTACTACTGACTTTTTTCCTTACAAAATACATTCTTAAAGCAGATAAAATGGTCTATAACATACTAAGAGAAAATCTCTTCCTTTCAGGAATCTTAAATAGTGAAAGTTTTCTTCTAATTGGAAATGCATTAGAAGTATCAGGAAGAACAGTTTTCTCAGAAGAATAATCTGTATTTTGTCTAAGAAGCAAGTGTAAAGTTAGTAGTGAAATGTAGCCCCTGATCACGGAGCAATTCTGAAAGACTGACAAAAAGCACAGAGAAGAAAACTCCTTTTGCTGGCTGAGATGAACCCAAATTTAAAGTTGAGGGGAGAGAAGCTGATGACAGTTACGTAACTGATATTCTAAAGGGCCTTGATTCCATATATTGCAGGGTCCCCCTGCTGTTACAGAAAGCTCTGAATAGCACTTAGTCTTGTGGGGCTGAGAAACTGCAGATAGCCCATAATTTTTTTTAAACCAACAACCATGCATTTGAGACAGCTTGTAACACTACATTTGTGTCTGAGATAGAATTAAAAAGCAACCCTTCTCTTCCCCACAAATATCAGTGCAAATGTTTTCACAAGGTCTGCAGCTGCCCAAAAGTAGTTTGAATTGTCAGTGGATTAGGAAGGTGGCCAGAAGGAAAATGCATCACACCGAATCACTGCAGTGCCTGTGTAAATAAGACTTCTGGTAAAAACTAGTAGCTTTCAACGCTAATCATCCAGGTGATGCTATACGGTGTCTGAGTGACAAGGTTTTGGCAGCCAGGGGACTACAGGGGTGGCTTCTGTGAGAAGCTGCTGGAAAGCTCCCAGTGTCCGGTGGAGCTGATGCCAGCCCGCTCCAGGACAGACCCAGCACCGGAGAATGCCGAGCCAGTAACACCTTGGGGATAACTTATTTAAGAAGGGAAAAAAAGTCACTGCACAGATATAATTGCACTCCGAGAAGAGAGGGGTGAGAACACCAGAGAGGAACAAGTGTGCAGACACCAACGTCAGTGAAGAAGAGGAAGAAGAGGAAGAAGGTGCTCCAGGTGCCAGAGCTGAGATTGTCCTGCAGCCCACACAAGAGACCCACGCTGGAGCAGGATCCTCCTGGCAGAGACCTGGGGGCCCCTGCAGAGAGGAGCCCACACTAGAGCAGGTTTGCTGGCAGGACTGGTGACTGTGAGGCACTCACACTGGAGCACTCTGCTCCTGAAGGATTACAGCCCGTGCAAAGGGATCCACGCTGGAGCAGTAAGCAAACTGCAGCCTGTAGGAAGGATTCAAGTTCAGGGGGGCTTTCCCCAGTGGGAGGGACCCCACATTGGAGCAGGGGAAGGACTCCTCTCCCTGGGGAGGAAGCAGCAGCAGAAACAACATGTGATAAACTGACCACAGCCCCCATTATTCCCCATCTCCCTGTGCTGCTGGGGAGGAGGAGGTAGAGGCAGGAGGAAATTGTTTTTAAGGCCAGTTTTACTTCTCATTACCCTGCTCCAATTTTGATCAGTAATAAATTCAGTTAATTTCTCCAAGTTGAGTCTGTTTTGTCTGTGATGGTAATCAATGAGTGATCTCTCACAGTCCTTAACTCATGACCCTTTCATTGTGCTTTCTCTCCACTGTCCAGCTGAGGAGGGGAGCAACAGAGGGGCTTCAGTGGGCACCTGGCATAAATGCCAAGTCAAACCAGCACAGATGCCAAACAATTTCATAACAAAGTTAATCTAACAGCAATCCAGATGACAATATCCATCTTCAGAGGAGTCTCCAAGGAGAGTATCTCCTGAACAAGAAATACCCAATTAATGATATGCCAGCTTGAAATCTAGAACTTAAAACAAAAAACTCATGAGAGCCAAACCAATTCTACTCAAAGCAAGGCCAAATTTTATCAAACTGCCTTTCAAATATTTAAAAGTGTAGTCATGCAGGTCTGTACTCTACGGGAAAAAAATTACTTGGAGCAATGGCATTTCAGAGCTTAGCCTGAAGCCCATTGAAGACACTGAATAGCAGCAAACAGCACTTCTGTTGGAGTTCTGCCATTCCAGCAGAACAAAATTCCATTGAAACAAACACCCAGATTCTTCTTGTCACTTCCTTTCATATCTGGCTCTTGAATAGCATGCGCTCAGATTACTCAACAATGTCAAAGGTACTTTAACTGTACACACATCAGAAAAGGTAATTTTTCTGAGTTACAATTTAGCATTTAGGCTTCTACAGTTTCAAAGGCAACTTAAAAGGCACTTTCAGATTTGGACTGGGGGGAATTTTATCTTTACTTGAAGGGATTTTTTTCTTTTATTTTTGCTGTATCGACATCTACCTTTACTAGAAAAGTAGGACTTTTTCTAAAGCCAAAGATCATGTACTTTGAAGCATTAACATGATTTTAAACAGATTTGAATAGGTCACTTTGCACTGTAGAGGAGCTGAACTATATAAACAGCCCTCCGTGATTGACACTACCTAGCATAAGCCCAAAAACAAACAAGGCCTGCTCCTCCCTCTCTCAAAACATATAAACATGCACACATATAGGGACCCAAATAAATAAAAAAAACAGCCACCAGAAGATGAAAAACTCAGTGTCCTTTCTCCCTACCTCTTCCTCCACCCTTAGAGATAGCACTAAGTAGCAGAACATGTTTAATACTAATTAAGTTGAACCGTGACAGCATCTCTGAGAAGCCTTATTTCAGTGGAATGCAAGTAATTTCTTTTTGTATTTGTTTCCTTACCTTTCTGTCAAAGGTTATGGCTTTTCATATTTCACTACACTTTGAACAGGTGAAACCGTCTTCTGATCTCTTTTGTCCTTTTTTTAAAATACAGTGATGAGTGATTTAAATCTGCTTTCTCTCTCAACCAAAATTAAACTCCTGCAATATATTGCTGCCTATGTAATATTCTACTATCGTAAGTTTTAATATGCTGCATGTCTGAAAGCCACCTTAAAAACCCTATCCTGTTAAACTTTTATTACACCAGAAATACCCAGTCCCAAATTTTGTTTTTATGTTTGCTTCCAGATGAACAAAATACTGATTTTGATAGGAAGGGTGAATGCTATGCTGAACTTTTGTCTTGTAAATTCAAAAAATTACATCCATATCTTTTACAGAGAAAAATCCCATCCAAGCAAAACCGAAGGACTGATTTATAGCAACCCTTCACACAAAATGCACAGCTACTACCTCAATTCAAGAATACTTCTCATTACTGTGTGTGCTGGGTTGACCCTGGCTGGATGTCAAGTACCCACCAAAGTCCTCTGTCTCTCTCCTTCTCAGCTGGTTTGGGGAGAAAATACAATGAAAGGCTCAAGAGTTGAGATACGGACTAGGAGAGCTCACCCCTTGATTACCATCACAGGCAAAATAGATACGACTCGGGTAAATTAATTGAATTTATTACCAATTAAATCTGAGCAGGGTAATAAGAAGTAAACCCAAATCTTAAGAAACACGTTCTCACCTCTCTCTCCTTCCCGGGCTTCAATTCACTTGCAATGCTACCTCCTCCCTGCCACCAGCAGCACAGAGGAACAGAGAATGGGGGCTGTGCTCAGTTCATCACATGTTTCTGCTGTTGCATCTTCCTGAGGCAGAGGAATTCTTGCCCTGCTCCAGTGTGGGGTCCCTCCTGTGAGAGACAGCCCTCTGTGAACTTTTCCAACTTCAGTCCTTCCCACAGGCTGCAGTTCTTCATGGACTGATCCAGTGTAGGCCCCACGTAGGGTCACAAGTCCTGCTAGCAAACCTGCTCCACAGCACAGGCTCCTCTCTCCACAGGTGCTGCCTTCTCCAGCACAGGTCTCCCACAGGATCACAGCCTCCTTCAGGCATCCACCTGCTGTGGCTTGGAGTCCTCCAGATGCTGTAGGAGGACATGGACTTCCATGGGCTGCACCACAGGCTGTGCTCCAGCACCTGGAGCATCTCCTCCCCCTCCTTCCTCACTGACCTCAGCATCTACACATCTGTTTCTCTCCCTTATTCTCACTCCTTTCTTCTCTGGCTGCAATTTGCTTCTGCCCAATAACTTTTTTTCCCTTCTTAAATACATTATCCCAGAAGTGCTACCACTGTTGCTGGTGGGCTTGGCCTTGGCCAGAGGTGGATCCTTCTTGAAAATGGCTGGCATTGGCTCCACTGGACAAAGTGGAAGCTTCTTGTAGCTTCTCAGAGAAGCCACTAGTGCTACCAAACCCTTGTCACCCAAATCCAATGCACTGTTATTCATAAAACCACCTTCAAGAGGTAGGAAGACTTGTGTTGCTGATACTCTGCACTTCACTCTCCCAGAATACAATGCACATACCTCACAGAGCCTAAGACTTTGCAGACAGGCATCACCACATATGGTCATTCTGTAGAGGTTTCAACTGGAATCTGGTCAGGTCACCTTTACAACAAGTATTTAGTATAAAACAGCTACATGTGCTACCACTACTTTTTGTTCTAGGTGTTGTTTTACAGGTTAAGAGAAACACATCATAGTCCTCCACCTATGAAGCAAGAACTAAAGAAGACAGCTCTGGGGAGTACACAGTGCTGTACATACATTATAGGCAACCATACAGCCTATATGGCATTCCTTTCAGATCCATCACTTTGGATAGCTGTGTGTCTCCTCCCAAAATACTGCATCCTAGCACAGGTGTGAAGCAACACCAATTTCCAAAGGGCAGAAGCCTTCTGAACTTTGGTATGTACCTGGTCTGTGGCAACAGCCTTTCTGGCATTCACGAGCACAGCAGCTAAGATATCTGAAGTGGTGCAGATAGCAAAGGCATGGCTAGGCATCTGTTCAAAACAGTATGTGACAACAGTAAGAGCTGTCATCCAATTTGGACTATCAAAAGGATATTACACAACAAACAAAAAAAGCCATTTGCAATCAGCTCAGTGTAATTAGAATAATTATCTTGCCTTTTAACTTACCTGAAGTCTGCAGTTGCTGCAAAGGATTCCAGCTCTGTGATAGAGAAGACACAAAGAAAGCCTTCTCCACTTCGGAAGTAGTTGTCTCTAATTGCAGCATAGTCCTCCTGCCCTGCTGTGTCCAGTATATCAATTTGGACTTCTTCCCCATCCAGAACCACTTTTTTCCTGTAGCTGTCAGCTTTGGTGGGCTCATAGTCTTCAACAAACTAGAAAAAAAACACCTTCATGATACAAAATCATCCCTGTACAAGGCAAGTGCTTCTGTTTGCATACAAGGACATAGCAAACATCTCAAACAGGCACAGTAACTAATAACTAAGCATATGAATTAAGGCTACGTGAACTATTCAAATTACTCAGATAAAGCAGACTTTTCCTCAGCCCAAACAGTTTTTAGGGTTTTGGTTTCCTCAGCCACTTCCACTAGAAAAAAAAAAAGTGAGAAAAACATTTTCTTTCCTCTCTTCAACAGCTGCATAAAAAACATGTAATAAAATTGGTTGCCTCAGGCATTATGCAACTCACCTAACTGAAGAAGCTTTCAGCTACAGTAACTGAGTTCTAATAGGTCTAGTGAACAATGCCAAAATATTACAATAATATGATAGAGAACCTAACTGCTTAGAAGTCTGAAAAATGCCAAATTTCACCTTTGCAGGTGAATTGCCCTCTCTAGAGGGCAAATCACTAATCCCAAAACATGCTTTTGTTCCACTTAACTGCTGTCTTTCATAGCACATCACATACACTTGGACCCCTTCAGAAAACTGTACAAATATGACTTAAACAGCCCTATGTAGCAGCATCTCCTGAGACCATTTCTAGTGCAGATTCTTACCTCGTCATACATGAACTGTAGTGTTAAAGCAGATTTTCCTACACCGCCACTTCCCACCATGATGACTTTGTGTAGAGCCAATGAATTCTGTCCTTTAGGTTTATTTGCTGCCATCTTTGGATTGCAGAAAACTCACAGGTATCAAATGAAAAAAACCTAGAAGAAAAATATTGCTTCATTAGTTTCTTTTCCTTCTCCCACACGAATGGTATTTGAAGAGGATTTGTTTCAAATCCCTACATATCTAATGACTTAATTTCAGTTCTGCTGTCTTCAGCAAAAGCTATCCCTGCTTTTTCACTGGAAGTCATTCCGCAAATTATACTGAGCTCATCTATTTTATTACTTAAGGAATCTTCACGCCATTTGGAAACAGAACAAGTGGGTTCACAGCATCCAAGAGCCATTAAGGGAAAAGATTTACATTTTGGTATGTAAAACACTACATTTTGTTTTAGCAACACAGTATGTGTCAAAAATTCTTGCTAGTTTACTACACAAATTGAAAAAGGAAGCCACAGTGAGTCAACACCATATCACAAACATGTGCAACAACAGCTGCAGGGAAAGAAAACAGACTTTTGAAGTAATTTCCAGCTTAGACATCAAGAATTAAGACATAGCAGCAAGGATTAGCTACTGTACTTTTACAGATAAAAGCAAGCAAACGTAAAACCTAAAAATACCCAGTTTTAATAAGTCAATCAGAAGCTAAAAGAATAATCTAGTTTACACAGAGTAGAAATACTCAATTTGCCTATAAATGTAGTTATTCAGTGTAGTTGGAATAGCTGTCTCAGTCCCACGACTGCTTGCTCAGACACAAATCTCTGCATCTCACCAGTACCACAAGGCTCCGTAACAGTTAATTCACAGATTAATGTATGTGTGCAGAAACAAAACAATTCCATTAACTTTTTTTTTTAAAAATCAAGCATGTTATAGTTTTAGCAGATCTCTATCTTGCCACGGCTTTGTTTCATTCCCTGCCTATTCCAATAGTAACATAACTGTATTTGTGAATGCTTGCAGCTCTTAAGACATGGGAAAGTCTCCGTGCAGTGACAGAATGCGCTCTCCACCAGAGATTTAAGGTCAAAACAAACTCTGAACTCCAAAAGACACAATGGCATATACATTACATATATAAATACAACAAACATCTATGGTAGCAACTAACAACCAAACATAACTTAGGTTTTGTTAACTAGAAGGCTCAAAAAGAGCACATTCACATGGCAGCACAGCTCAGTTACATACAGCACTACCAGATAATAACACAGCATAGTAACAAGGCACCATTATCTCATTACCTTTACCCATCACGATCATTTGACAATGTCACACTAAAATTACATCCTCCTGCATAATGAATTACCCTTGTGTGCAGCTTACACAATCACAATGCAAACCATGACAATTTTCTTAAAACTTGTCTCAAAAACCCCTAACTGAGGCCATGCACTAAGGTTTTGTTGGCAGCGAGGTAGGTAAGGACAAAAGCATGTTGACTGAAGCTACAGCAGAGATTAAGCCAATCTGTCCTGCAGGTAAAAATAAATAAATGCAGAGCCATCGAGGCCTTTTCTGGTTCTCATGCTGCAATGCCAGCAAGCAGCCAGGAGACACAGGGCTGGAACAGCTGACTAAAGGGATATCCCCATGCCATGACTTGGCAGAGGAGTTTAAGTTTGCTCAGGGGTTGGCTGGGCACTGGTGGGACAGTTTGGTTTTTTAACCACTTGTTTTCCTTGGGTTTGTTTTCCATTTATTTAATAAAGAAAAATATTAAATTATCACTGTCTCAACCCACAAGTTTTCTCTCCCCCATGCTGCTGGTGAAATAGAAGTGAGCAAGCAGCATTGTGGTACTGAGCTGCCTACCAAGCTTAACCCCTAATCCACATGAAAACTCTTCAGATCACACCAGTACCACCACCCATTCTGCTGTCAAAGAATTCTGAAGATGCAATTGGAAACTAAGTCACTCCAATTGTTTTCCCCAGAAACATTATCCAAGTGAAATAAGCACGAGTAAGTGGGTGTAGTCATTATAGAGCCATAGCAGAGAAATACAACTAACATTATGTCACAGGTTCATTCGAAAAGGAGATTAAGAGAACAAAAACACACTTCCATTTTGGCTTAAAAAGAACAATTGCTTTCTTTTTACTCAAGAGGGAGTACCAGAACATGAAAATAGTTCCAAGCCATGTGCACGTTTGCAACCTACTACACTGCATTTTTAACTACTCCATTGTTTTGTCTTAGAAAGGAAAACCATATCCTGAAAGTCATACTTCTTAGTATGTATCTCCGACACATATTATAAAGAAAATTCATCCGAATTCTGTTTACCAACTGCCAACAGCTCAGTTTGTGAAACTTAGATTACAATACACACAGACAAATTAAAGCACTAATATACCTGGATATGGCCAACACTAATCTTGCAGAGCAAGAAAACAGACTGTTCTCTAAGTACTTCAATACTGGAACAAAGCCAAAGGAATTCAGCAGGACCTCAGTCAGAAGAGTTTGTGCAAACAATCAAAGAATTTAAATATACAACAGCAACGTTTCTCTGCGATATTTGTTGTAAATTAACCTCCAGTCTTTAAGCATAATTGTGCAATGTGAAAACTGGTATTTACTTCACATTGCAATTCAACAAGTAGTGTCCCAGTGTGACGAACAGAAGTTGCTGCTTTTTGTATTCTCTGCAACAGCAGACACACACAGACAACAACACATTTCCACTTCCAATTTGATCCTTACAAATAATCAAGTTAGTGACAATGCTCCTTTTCCCTGAAAATTATTTAACCACAAAGATTTTATAGCAGCCAGTCATTTTCAGAAGCCTTGATAACATCCTTTCAAAGAAGTATAAGAGACTAAGTCAAAGAAACCTGAAACTATAAAATCCTGACCCTACCAATCATAGCAGTATTCCAAGTCATCAAGAACTGTCAGGAAACTGCATTTCATAAAGATACTGAAGGCAGCTAACCTGCACACTACCACAGACTTCAAATCTTAAAGATAAGATTGTCATAAATACTCTGCCACATTCTGTAGTGGGAGGCAGCTCAGGGAGGCCAGTCTGCTCACAAGTTCTTCACAATCCAATAAAGATATAGTAATGCTCAGGCCTGCTGATAGTAGAAAACTCAGAAAGAGAAAGAAATAAGTTCCAAACAGTACAATCCAAAGAGACTGCTTCAGAGCAAGTACTGTACCAGAGAGGACAGACCTTTGAAGTTTTAAGATACTCCCACAGACTTCTACCTGTTTCAGTGTGCTTTGAAAAGCAAACAGGAACCTCGATTCCAGTTTGAACAGTAATGCACCTGAGATGGAGTTTCACACGGAAACCCATAATTTATGCAGCCTGGCTTATTTTCGTAAGTACTAATTTGGGTCATATCTAGTTTCTGAATTGTCCTACTTTACAATTGTGTTAAAACTGACAGACTATGGTAAGAACTCTGTTGTATGAAGATCAAAAAAAGCACATTTTCTTATCATGTGTACTGTGTAGTTTTAAAAATTATTTTCATCTTCACAGTGCAAAACTATTTGAGGGTCAGAAGATAAATACAGGATTATCCTGCAGTAAAATCCTATGTCACAGCAGAGAGACACTCACAGTCAAGCAGGGTGCTGTCAATAGCTGTATCATCCATTTATACCAGTCAGCTTTTTACCACACCCAGTGGAAAATCCATAGCAGCAATACAGCTGATGACATATATGAAAGTTTAAACAGTTCTTTGTGTAGTTCAACAAGTTGGAAGGGAAGCAAAAGCTTAACTGGCTCAACAATGTAATGCAATACCTTCCCTCAGAAGGGCAGGAGCATTGTCTAACCACCATGCTATGGATCAGTCCTCACCTCCACTGCAGATAAACTCCTAGGAAACCGCTCTTTTCCAACAGCCTTGAGCAGATAAGGACACAAAGAAATGAATCTCTGAGTGCTCTGCCAAAGTAAGCAGTTCTCAAAGCTCCTACAGCAGCTTTGCTGCTGCTTGCAGATAACCACCCCAGGATTCCGTGCTCCATTTAATGGCAGGCTTCCAGCTGGAGCTGGGATCATCTTTGTAGAGCCAGGCTACGGAGCAATTAGATTAACGAAGAACTGCAGGGGCAGGAATTCATGTTACCATCAGCAATGGCACTTTGTCCAACAGCCTAAAAATCTCAACAAAGGAAAGAAGAGTAGGTAACTAAATAACTTATGTTATTTTTACATGATTAACATCATCTAGGAGCTTGTAGCTGGAGTTGTAAAGCTGCTGCTTGTCTTGAGTGACTGGCTTCCACCTGAATCAATACCAAGTTATCTGAGTTTTATACCTCACATCAAAGGTCCTCTGTGCAAAAAATACAAGGTTACCTGGAGTCCCCCATGGAGTTAAACCCAATACTCAGCAACATCCATCAGAAGAGTGAGCTGGACACTGTTTCTGTAATCTGATGTTTTTTTAGCCAAGTCCTGTTAACTTCTGCATAAAGTCCCAGAGCACAGAATGATTAGTTAGATTCACAAGAGAATCAGGTGCCAGAACAAAAAAAGGTTTTCATCTCCAGGAACAAAATTTTCAGGGAAGATATATTTACAAATACATGTTAGGGAAGAAGAAAACAGAAAGCAGGAATCCTGCTTTGATCTCTCTTTATTAGTCTTCATTTTGTCCTCCTGTCTACTATTTCAGTCCAATACATTGAGACAAAAATACACTTAAGGGTGAAAAAACCTTATGGGTTTCATCCCCTCACCTATGTTGCTCACCAGATCAAATTGAGAAGACTCCTCTTAAGCTGTCCTGTTTCTCAGTTGGCTTTTTCTTACAGAGTAGCTTGCTCCAAAACAATCAAAGCATGCACATATCTGTGCCATTTGTCCTCCACATCCCTCCTACCAAGGTTCATCCACTAAAAGAGAGCAGAAACGTGGCCAACAGAGTAGCTGTGTACCATCCAAACAGGGCAACAGACAACCCAGTTTGGATTACTTCCTTTCCTTCACAGGGAACACTGTCGATCACAGGGCAGAGTTCCTCCCCTCTAACCTGCAGCACATATTTACAGAAACAATCATATCCAAGGCACCTAAACCTGTGACAAAACAACCAATACTGGCCAATAGGTTGAAAAATAACAAAGAACAGAACATATGATCAGCCTCATTTTCTAAGAGCATGAGACCACACGAGGTCAAGAAGCTATTCCACCCATTGTGATTCCCTGGAGCCTTGTATACGCAATGTCAACAAGAACAGGCCAGAGAAAGAAAAGCATTACACCCAAGTCACATCATCGCAGGCACAAATTCAGCTGGCATCTTGTGCACTACTATACATCCAGCTGAATGCAGGCTTTGTGAATATGCACTTGTCCTTAACAGGAGGACTTTGATTTGCTGCAGACATTTGTTTGAAGGGGACCAGTTAAACACAGCTTTGTGTTTCATGATAGTTGGTACAGTTAGAATAGTAGATTCTAGTTAATAAGTAGAGATAGCAGTGCCCTTCTGCAATTACAAAACAATTTTTTATTATTAATTTTATAGCCTACATAAAACTAGTAAATCAAAACTGAATCCCAGTTCATTTCCTTTCCTTTAAGAGAAGACTACATTAAGATTTGAAAGTCTGTCACATTAACCTCATTACCCACTCACTTTTATGATTAGTAACTTTCTTCTCTGCAGACTGTTTTATATAACAAACATCACCTACAACCACTAGCTGATACATTACAGCACCTGCCTTTACTCTTTTTAACAGTTAGAGCTTGATAAACTAAAGAAACACGAGTAATTTGATTGAAATATGTGAGCTGCCCACACATTAAGAACTATGATTAGTATGCTTTGACCAAAATACTTCCAGACAGGCAAAATTATCAATTGCTTACTGAACAATTCAAAAAGATTTAGTAATGGAAACTCTTGTTGTTCTAATCAAATAACTCAATCTTTTTGTAACTGAATAAATTAATACCTGCGTTCCTCTGTACTTTACACTTGGTATAATCCACCACTTCCAGAAACATTAGCTGCACCATATCTCATTCTGAAGTGAAAATTTATGGTAACTATTTGACAGTATATTTTCTAATATAAGTTTAAATACTCTCCAAAGTGTCTTAATTTCCCTGAATTATTCAAAACTCTGTTGTCTCACAGGACCTAAAAATTACAACTTCAGCTTTCTGAGAAAAAGCACAGGACCAAGAATTTTGAAAAGTTAGAACATATTAATGTCCCCAAGGACCATCAAGCAATATAATCTCATCTGCTATGAAAATATCACAAATTCAGCAGGTTACTTCATTGTTTGTTGAGTCCAGTAGTTTCAGTTTGGTTAACAGCAAAACTACACTGGAGAATGTATTGTCTGAAAACAGCACTAGCATACTAGATGCCAACTATCTGGAGGACACCTCAGGAATGACTCAGATATTTCTGCAACAAAAGCGTTCCTGGAAAAGGAGAGAGGCAATTCCAGGCAAGCAGAGTGTAACCCTCCCAACAGCTGCTTCCAATTACAATATTCAAACCAGATCAGCAGAAACAGCCCATGACCCAGAAATTGATAGGATATATGAGGACAAAAGATGGGATACACAGCAGCTGTTTTAAGAACTGGAGAGTAAGGAAGTTTTTCAAGTTAGATCAGCATTACTGTAGTCAGTGTCATTCCACAGCTCAAGTGTGACTGGTGTTTAAGCACACAACATCTGTCAAGCTCTGCATGAAGTAGCATCAGTATTTTATTAACTTAGAACAAGTATTTCAAAAGTTAAATAATCACTATGAATTGTAAGCAGTAGCCTAGAGAAAGAGGTGAACAAACAAATATTCAAACCTATCTTAGAAATGACCAGCCTCATTACATAAATGAAACAGCCTTCCTGAACGTCATCCTGAGAAGGCAGAAACTTTCACAGTAAGTATTTCCCTATCTCCTGAAAAATAATCCTTTGACATAAATGCATTTAACTGGTAATTAGGATTTGCAACTTCCAAAGAGTCTAACAAGCAGTTAAGCTACATACAAGGTTTCATAAGAACCCTTCTTTCCAAAGCTTTCTAGGGCACACCATGAAAGGTGCTTGTGTCTCCCACACCTACTAAACAAATTTACTAGGGTGACTGACTACATATATACTAACAAAAGTAAAGAGTAGAAAACTGGCTTAACTTCTGTGTCTCAGCAGCAGCAAATCTCAGGCAAGAGACACACATTTCCCAGCTCCTTGAGACAGGTACTTCAAACTGTAACCATATCTGGGCATTTAAATTGAAAAAGTCACCCAGTGAACTCTTCACCAAGAACCTGAGACCCCTCCAGCCTATAAGTTACATCACACTTCTATAAAGAACAGTGGTTCCCACATGCCTGCAGCTTTGTACTCTTAAGACATCATCATCAGAACTCCAACAAGAAGTCACAAAAACATTTGCAAAGAAGTTCACAGATTTCCTGAGGTTCAGCAGCACCTTAGTGCCTGCTTCTGGGCACAGCCATGAACTAGGCGGCAGCTTCTGTTGTGAGAATAGATATGTATTCCATATTTTTTAAGTCATCATTTCAGCACTTTGTTACCAAAAAGCCTCTTTGGCATCCTGTGAGATGACCTCCCAGGAAAGCACTTCCATAAGGAAGTTTCTTGAAGCCCACATGAAACAGCACATGAAAACCCTGACAAACTAAACAACACAAATGGTCTAGAACAAAATCAAGGTCTTAAGATTTCAAACCTTGTAGCATACTGAAAAGAAAATTAAACAGCTTCATCACTGGCCACATAAACAACAGACAAAACACATATGTCTGCAAGGCATATATAAACTGAACCTGGGAGCCTGACTGATATTCCCATATCCTTTCTCCCAACAGCACTGGTGTTTTCAACAACTAGGGGCAAAGTACTTCAGAAGGTGCTCTAGATTAAAGTTAACCTATGCTGCTTTTTGGGTGATTAGCTACCTAAACAACCTTGCTGGCACCACAGACAGCCCAGAAGAACACATAGCTGAGCATGTATTATTACATCCCTCCCAGCCTATAAAAGCTGTGGCAAAACAATACAAGTGTTCTAAAGTTCCTCAACCGTAACCTAGCATTAGTTGAAGATTCCCTGCTTTTTGCAAGTTATGTGATGGCTATTACAAAATATTGGGAAGAATTCTAGATACTTGCAATGGTTCCTCTGGTCTGCTCCTGAGACAACCGGGAAGAGAAGCAAACCCAAGCACACCAGCTCAACTGACACAAGTTACACTGTGAAATAACTTTGGTAATATGTATATATTTATGTGAGAGTCTGGAACACTGTTTCTGCTGCCACAAGTCCGTTGCATGGCTGGTGTCCCATCTCAGTCTATTCTAATCACTGAGGGAACTCAGCTTTCCGAGTCTGGCAGTGCTCAAGTGTTGCTTTAACACAAAGTCTAAGAGTCACGTCTTCTCTTACATTACATCTGTAAATATGATGTTCTGTTAATGTGCTAGATTACAGAAGACACCAATTTTGTATCAATTTAAGATCATACACCATGAGGAGAGAATTCACAGTAAGGGCAGTCACAATAGAAGAGTGAACAATTACAGGCCACTAGCCTGCCAAAGCTATCCACGGCCTTGCATGGCTTCAGAGGGAAGAGAGACAAACAGATTCTATGGTACTACTGCTGATTTTCTACCATAAGCAGAATGGCTGAAACAGATGAGGGGGACATCTGGAAGAGCCTCCCACAACAATTACCCATAATTAACTCTCCTGTCAAAAGTCAAATTACACTCATGGGAAATGCTATTGTTCATCAGTTGATAAGAACAAAGACACTTTCACAGCCCTCACTGCCCTAAAACCTAAGAGTCAATGTATAGCCTGCAAGGATGAATTCAGTGCAGGGTCTTAACTAGAGCAATTCAACTAAGAACTCAGGGAAGCACTTCAAGAACACATTTAAGTTCATGTCACCTAAGACATACTAGCACTGGTGTGGCCTCACCTGCAATACTGGGGCAGTTTTGGGCACCACAATAAAAGAAAGATATTAAGCCGTTAGCATCCAAAGGAGGGCAACAAAGATGTGAAGGGCCTGGAGGGGCAGCGTGTGAGGACACTGAGGGCACTTGGTGTGTTCAGCTGAAGAGGAGACTGAGGAGACACCTCACTGAGGGTCCAACTTCCTCAGGAGGGGCAGAGAAGGGGCAGGCACTGATCTCTGCTCTGGGGGGACCAGGGACAGCACCCAAGGAATGGCCTGGAGTTGTGCCAGGAGAGGTTTAGGCTGGATCTCAGGAAAAGATTCTTGACCCAGGGGGTGGTGGGCACTACCCAGGCTCCCCAGGGCAGTGGGCACAGCATCAAGGCTGCCAGAGCTCAAGGATCGTTTGGACATTGCTCAGGCACAGGGTGGGATTCTTGGCAATGGGCCTGTGCTGGGCCAAGGGTCTGGAGTCAAGGATCCTTGGGGGTCCCTTCCAACCCAGCATATTCTGTGATTTTCATCCTGAGTTTCAAGTACAAGAAAGCACATCTGGAAGCTAACTTTTGACTGATAAGCCAGGCTTCACTCACGCTTGCACAGAGCTGCTGCTTCCAGTTGTTCTGAGAGCAACAAGAATGGAGTTCCCTTGAAGGCACTATGCCAGAGCTTGCAGCATGAGCTTCAGGAGTCCACTTTAAAGAGCAGTTCAAGAGCATAGCATTCAAAAAATCATTCACAGCATACTCATCAGTTCAGAGGGCTTTTTGTCAATCATACTTCAAAAGGAAACTCAACCAACATCACTGTGTCCTTTTTGCCCCTGTACACGTACACTTCAGTATACACCACAGACATTTTAGGAAGATTTAAGTGTAAGCATATTGACTTGACTTGAAGTAGATCCTTTGACAAAAGTCTGAAGGTGGCTTCCAAGAGAAATATTTGAAAAAAATACAGGTTTTCCTCTAACAAAAGTATCTTGTTAATTGCTAAATGCTCTCCAGTCTTCCTTTAGAAGTTCAGAATGCCAGATGTGTGTTTTCTAGAAAAAGCAAATATTCACATAGTCATTTTTACAGCCAGAAAGAATGACTTCAGATCCACATTCACTAAACTCAGAACTCCACCCAAATAGTTTCACTGCTCTATAGTCAGAAAAATTGTGACAGAAATCTAGAAACAAACGGTATCTACAAAGCAAAACCAAGTCACCAGGCTCATGTCAGGCTGCACCCAACATTCTTATGGAATCTACAGAAGGGCACCATGTGCATCCCTTCTACAGGTTAAGGCTCTGCCTCGTAGAAGCAGACTTGCATAGCAGACATCTGCTTTCACACCAAGACAAGTTCTGATGCTGATAGCTCAGGGAATTTATCCTTCTCAAAGCAACTTATTTTTCCTTGTTAGTCAGTCATATAGTACTACAGTAAAAACTCACATGAACACCCTTACATTCTTTCAAGTATTAGCACAGACAGAATGAACACAGAAGCCTTGTTTGAATAACACTCCTATGAAATTCTTGACACAGAAAAAAATTAAGCTTTCCAATAAAGCTTTTGAGACAGGCACCACCTTCTTCTGCCTGTCAGTGCCTTGCTGAAAGAAGTTTCAACAAAAGCAGAGTAGAAATACCAAAATACAATCCATTTCCCATTTTATGCTGAAAAAATAGCTTATAACAATGAAGGACACAGGGAACAGGTGCTCCAGCAAGTGCAAGCACATTTACATCAGAGGCCACAGCACAAATGGTGCAAACACACAGGAGTGAATGCAGGGCACTGACAAGAGACATGAAGAAGCAGGTACCACCAAGTTCTCCATCTCCTCTTCACAAATACAGGCAAGGGTTCTCTCTCCCCAGAGACAGGCTGCATCAATACACCAGCCAAATGGAACCTAATAAAATAGGAGCGTGTTGGATTTTGCATTTCAAAAATTTCCTTTTATTCCTCTGAGGAATCTTCCAGTCATAGTAAATTTCTTAAGTGAAATCTGACTTGGCAAAGTTACTTCATTCATTTTATGACTTTGCTGTCTGTTTTACCATCCAATTAGAAATGCGTAAGTACTTTTTTGTAGTATTATTGCAAGAGCACTACTTTTATAGCTGTATTTTGTTCTGGTAACATCTCCTCCTGTTTATATTGTATGCAGAGCAAGTTTCTCCTCTTAAAAATCATAATAAACTTTGTTTTATTCTGGGAGCAAGGATTTCATATTATGATTCACAAAAACTTGTCACTAACCTTCTGAGTAGGTGACTCAAGGACACGAGTGGTTATACACCTCAATGTTGCTTAGTAATACACCATTCTTAAAGCTGAAACACTTAGTCAGATCTCTCCCCATTTTTAGATGCAGTTGATTCTAAAACTATCACAGCTTTGATTTGAAAAATTGATAGAGTTAATCTAAGAAACATAAAAGACCAAATCAGGCAATTGACCGTCTTTTAGTTCAATATATGCCCGCCAATTGCACGATACATGGTAGACTTTCATGGCTATTTCACATACTATGGGCATAAAACATGCAATGGCTAGAAACAGACAACATTCAGTTCATTAACTCCTGAAATTATCAATATTCAGTCAATTTGTCAATTTCCACATTAAGTGCCAGGGCAAGGTGGTTTGGATCTTGTCCTGCTTAAAACACTAATGATACTTTTCTTGCAGTACCACAGAAGATATTTTCAAGTTGAATGTTCTCAAATTCTAAAGTAGTAACTTTTTTAAATTGTCTTTTGGCCCTGTTTGAATGGCTCTTATAATGCACATGGTAATTCAGAACACTGAAGGGCTGTTAAGTGACTTACAAGAATGGGTGTAAGATTCAAGCTTTAACAGAAGAGGCTATCTAAAAAGAGTTCTACTTACAGCAACGTATGTTAAAATCATGGATCAATCTCTGACTTCAGAAGCAAGCACAATATGTGTTTCAGACTAGCTGGGTAACCAAGTAAGCAGCTATCAAAAACTTCTGATAAACTACCTAAAAACTAAGTTTTGTAATCATACTCCAAAGGCAGAGAGTCTTGGAAAAGGCACTGTGAAATATTGTGTACTATTACACATCACTAGATGGGTCTCAGTCATGTCTCTCTTCCTATGCACTGACAGGCACTGCAAAAGCTAAAGGTGCTCCAGTAGTGGTCACAGACTAAATCCAGTTTATTCTAAAGGCCAATCTCGCCAGGGAACTACTACAGAAGTCTGTCTGGGTAAAATCCAGTATCTTTATCAACACTTAATTGATTTAATTCCACACATGCTTTAATGCTAAACACTACCAAGTGTGAGCTGTTTTCCTTTCTGTACACAAGACCTTTTAAATTCCAGTGAGAAGTATGTGACCTAATACCTTTCCAATGCTGCATGGTGTAATATAGGATTTTCTCTGACCCACAAAACACTCACTACTGCTGACTTAGGAAAACATTTTATTTCCAGCTGGTCACTGGCAAGCTTTAAGTTGAGTTGCAGCCTCAGTTCACCAGAGTCAGAAACTAATTTTACAGCTTTTATCCTTGAGGGGTTTACTTCTTTCACTTAATGCACATACAGTCAGAGTCCTGCATAAAGAATGGAAAAATTAGTGTTGTTAAAACTCATTTCTCTTGCTCACAGATAACAGCATGAATGATGCTAGTCTCTCGAGAAATGGAAATTACGTTCCTGAAAATACCACCTTCAAACTACCGACCACCTAATTATGCCATTCTGATTGGGCCAGTTGCAGCCATTTCAGTATTTTATCATCTTGTTCGTATTTTCTTAAAAGAAATCCTAGAAATTGGCTACAAGATTGTTTCAGTTTCTCCTCACAGAAACATTTCCCCTATATCTGTAGAAAAAAAAAATCTTATCTCCTAATATTGTAGTACAACCTACTAGAAAGTTTACAACATAAAACTTCAGTTCTCAAACAATGAATTTTTTTCTTCAAATTTTCCAAACTACACTTAAGATCACCAGAATCAATTCGTTTTTGCAATGCTCTTCAAAATACTCCAATCTGAAGAAACTCACTCAAACTCTCCATGTTATAAACATGGTCTCAGTATTAACATCTACATCTTGCAGAGAAGAACACCTTTGTTAGCTTATTTCTTTCCTCTATCTGCTTTGACTGCAAGATCCATAAAGTTGAACCTTTGCAAGACAGAAAACACAACAGATATAGCTTAACCTTCATTTAACTTTCAGAAAAAGATGCTCTTCTAACAGAAAATTTGAACATGTGCCAACCCAAGTTACCTAAAAAGATCAACTTTCTCAATAAAACCCAATGAAAAACGTTAAAGAGACAGGGACAGTAAAGAAGTTTTGCAAAAATCAGGACCTTCTAAGGCTTCAAAATTATTCCAAAACCAAACATTTTGTATCTCACCCTGGTTCTGGAGCAAAGCAGAGAAATTCTAGCATTTTTGTGAGCAGGTACACTACAAAACTTTTCTTTTAAGTGCAATTGTAAGCCCATCAGTAAACTAATAACTACATGCTCAAAGTTAACGACTGACAGGGAAATAGTGGCATGGGTGTATGTATCCAGGCTTACCTAAAATGTTTTGTGGATCAGCTACTGGCCCCTTGAACACCATCAATCTAAAAATTCTAACCACCCACACTCCGAACACAGGAAAAACCAGTAGGCAATGCCTGCAATGGGATCTCCTAACAAAGCACAGAGACATTTGAGACATGCAATATATATTGGTCAAAAGTGAGTATTTCCCCCCCTCACAGCAGAAGGCTAAACAGTTGAAGTCACGACTTAAAATCCAAGTTATTATCAAAACAAGATTTAAGAAAGAGGACAGAGACATAGCTTGGATTAATATTTATAATTTAACTCCTCTAAGTCCAAATGGCAGCAACAGGTCCTGCTGATCCATAGTTAAACAATCACACCTGAGACAGGTTTTTCACAGAAAGAATGCTACACCTGGAAAAAACACTTAGTTAATTCTCTAATATTTCTGAAGAAAATGCACCTGTATTTCTTTATTTTTTTCTAAACCCAGTCCTTTATGTTACACTATACACAACTAAAATGACTACTGATGCAAACCAAGTTCATAATTCAGACTGGTAGCTTTCCTGTTCTTCATCAGCATCTTAATTTTTCATTATTATTATGTTCTTATGGTAGTCTTCATTAAACAGGGAAAAACAATCAAATACTAGAATTTTACGTATTTCGAGTTAGTGGGTATCTATGGGGCACTCCACAATGTTGCAGAATGCAGGGAATTAATTAGGAAAGTTACACATAGCTATATTTTCTTCCTTGCAACACTAACCATTTAATAACATTTTAGATGGTGAACTTGCTGAACAGAAAGTAGTTTCTGATATTTAGCCTAATACATCTGCTCTTTACATTCTGAACGACAACACTTGACTATAAAAGGAGGAGTCCAGAGTGCCCTGTTTTCTTTCTAGGTTTTCTTGTTTTATTAAACACCTTACTTCCCGTGCATATGAGTAAACTAAAATCTGAAAGCCATCATGCCTGAACCAGCAGCAGACAAAAAAAAATACACAATCCGGTGCAGTAAGAAAAGATGCATTAACAAATCACACTTGTACAGACCCATGCTGCATCACTGACTTCACTAGGTGAACTATATCAATGAACAACAAATGTCATTAATTTTCAAGTAAGTGACAACTTCAAAAATGTAAACTTAGAACAAGTCAGAGAATTCAAGTTGCAAGAAGGAGCTATCAGTCACAACCCTACTGGATCAGTAACTGAAGCACTGCAGTGAACTCCAACTTCGGACATTAAACATAAATTTTTACCTCACGGAAATCAGTTCTTAGGAGTGTTATTTTTAAAAAATACAAGCATTGTGAGGATGAAAATGAAGCTTATTTGCATGTTACACTACATAGGTGGAATTAATTTAGGTGTTTAAGCGTGCAAGAACTTTATGATCTAGTGGAGTCATCCCAAAATAGCTCTTCCACTAGGATTCAGTGTCTAATTTTGCTTACTTTTATCTCTGTGGGTAACAGAGAGAGACAGTTAAGGATCAGTTGCTACCAGCCTTGTTTTGAGTGGGACCTTTAGGTCCTTCTACTCAAACATCTTCCAGGGCATGACCTCGCCCATCAGGAGTGGGTTTTGTGACTGACAGAGCACGCCTGCAGAAGTCTATCACATTAACACTGTTCTCCTGTCAGTATCATTTATTTTGAGGTCTGATATAAATCCCACTCAGGGAAGCGTACCTGGAATTAATGACTTCCATATTAAAAGCCTTTTCAGGAGCAAGCACAGCTATACCAACAGGACTACACTGCTGCAGCCTTGAAATGACAGACCAGCACTGTCTGAATGGGAGTACTCGCAAAGAGAAGGACTGTAACACACACAGCTGGCTTTTTACATTCTTCACAGAAGTTTCATTTTTCTAAGACTTCTTGTTTACTGCACTCTAATGCTGACAGCCATTTCTGACTGCCTGTGCTCTGTGTGTAACACCCCCATAATCTCAGACACCTGGAGACCAGGATCAGAGTTAAGGATCAAGTCTAACAGTAACACAGAAGGATACGAAGTTAGCATTTCAGAGTCAATGAAGGAGGTACCAAGGCCCAGGTGTGTGGCTGATCCCTGCTACCCATCTACTATGCACAGGTGCAAAGCTCCTTCAGAAATCTCATTTTCCATAGTTTGCAGAAATACTTGTTTGGTCATACAGCATTATTTACATGCCAAATTTTAATGAAACCTTGTGGACTACTGCATCTGACATTGCCACACTGCTGCGTCAAGTGATGTAGTAAACTTAATGTTCTGGAGAAAAATACAATGCATTAAAAGAACTGTACTGGTAGGAATTCAATGTACATTGTAATTACTTGAACTAAGGAGAAAATATTCCAGAATAAGCATCATCAATTCCACTAAAGTAACAATTTCAGAGTTACCATGCAACCAACTCTACATCTCTTGCTTGTTCTACCTTCTCTGCATTCTTGACTCCTCTCCATATTAGCATTATAAACTGATTACAGCATTGCTTACTTTGAATTTTCTGTAGTAACTGTCTTTCTCACTACATCTTCCCTCTGTGCTGTCTAACCTTGTCAACACACCTTTCTTCATTTTTTCCCCCCTCAATGCACAGCCTGGACACCTCAGTGATACCAACCTCTTGTCCCAAAGGTGCTGGGAATTTTGATAAAGACAAACCTAACCCTAAACAAAACACTAGTAGTAAACACTAAGCCACCCTCCAGGCAAAGGCAATGGCAATGAATTCTCTCATCGGGTAATTCTAAGGCAGTGTTACTCACGCTATACTAAGTTTCTTTCCAACTTATTCCTACCCCTAAATCCAGCACTGTTTTTTCTGCAGGAATTTCAGATTTTTTTTTTCCTGCTGTGAAGGGCTCCTAAGGCTCAAGAGTATAAACCTAACCTGATGGCTGTGGGTTGCACGTCTACCAAAGAGGTTCAACAAGCAGCTGTAACCACAGACAAATCCCTGGATTTCAGGTGCTCACTCTGACTCACAATAGTCAAGAAAGCAGGATGAGTAGGAAAAGAGGATTTAACAACCCCCTGGACTGTATACGAGGCGTATTTGTTATAGTTAAAGTGACTAACTTCTTTACATCCACAAGGATTATAAACAATTTCCAGATTCTGCAGTCAGTAAGACTTAACAATAACATTTTAGAACTACCCTGAGAGTTGATTTTAAATATTGCAGCAGACTAATAATATATAACCATTTCTTCCCTACTTAGTAATTTATAAAATGTAAAACATTTTGCAGGACTTTTAGCGGATGTACAATAATATCAACTCTTCTACTTGTTTGGTTCCTTACAATTCTTCATCAAGTAGAAAGGAGACTTAGAACAGTTGCTCCATAATTGCATCTGTGATGTTGGCAGGCTATAACACATTCACAAGAATGCTGTCACTAGCCTACCAAACTACCTTGTTCATATAAAACAGATTCCAATTTAGATGCAAAGTAATTTCAATAGCTTGGAGCCATTAGAAGTTTACTGGAAGTTGGCTGTAAGCACTCGCAAGGCGGGGGGGGGAGTTCCCTGTCTAAGAACACATGATTCCCAGGACCACTGTATCCTACAGCACTTGCTGGAGTAGCAAAGCAAACAAACCCAATCACAAAACTAGAAGATTTTTTTCTCACATAATTACTTCTTCAGTTGCAAACCTGCAGCAAAAACATGCTGTTATCAATTAGTTAAATGCAGTTCTTAAACAACTTTTTACATAATAAGACACGGTACCCACATTATCCTTTGATATTAGAGGCTGCCATAACTCAAGTTTCTAAGACTACAACATTCTCTGCCTCAGCAATTAGTTTCTTTCAAGCCAGATAACCTGAAATTTAACAGGAGTAAAAGCTCATCTGAGACAGAACACCTCCATTTCAGGGTAAACACAGGGATGTCAGTGCATTACTTGAAGTTAAGAACACAACTGTTCTTAAGGAAATTGGAAGTCAGTCTGAATACAGAAGACACATGAACCACTGCAAGGTCCCCAACCACATTTATTTAAGTCTTACGTTCCTCCTTGGTTGCGTTCATCCAGAACTGCCTCATCCTCCCAGCCACATCTCTCTCTGCCCCACTTCCCCACCCCTATCCTTCCTCTCCAGCAGCCTACTATTTCTATGGATTATTTATCTAAGAGCACATGCTCACAGGTGACAGAGATTACAACAAACGCACAGCTAGGAGACATTCCATTTTTGCTTTGGTGGCTAAAGATCCTCTCCTTAAGGTCTAAAAAAGTAAAGACAACAATCTCAACATTGTCAAAGTACGTGCAATCAAAATCCTTCACCACAAAATGTTTGCAGTCATTCCTTTCCTCAAATTCAGAAGAACATCACAAAGAGAAAACTGAGATCAAGCAAGAGGAAAGGAGTACATTCACTATTCAGCATCACAGCTTATTCAACTTCACAGCTGACCTCTCACGCAGTGGACCAAAGGCTTTTTTGATCTTTTTGTGCAACAGTACATCATATTCTTCTATTTCTACAGAAAAAAAAAGTAAACATGACTAGCACTGGCAGCTCCTAAAATTTCCACCATTTGGAGGCTTCCACAGAAAATGTTTGACAAGCTCTCTCACAAGCACAGACTGAAGGATTTAAATCTACATCAGAGATTACGTATCACACAGCTGTTCTTCATTCTTTAAAGAATGTTCACAATTTCCCAGGACTTAAATGTTGAGGTACGTACTGTTAGATTAGTGAGCCAGCTGAAGAGGATTCATTAATTAATTCAGAATGCAGTTATAATCACTACTAATTATCCTAAAAACTAACAGAATACCAGTATGATCTTCCAGTCCATACAGCCCCCTCCCAGGAGCTCCTCTCTTCTTGGTTTAACTTCCAAAGGAAAAGACAAAGAATGACTGATATCTTTATGTGCCAACTCTTCCATAACCTGTCTCCAGCCACTGAAATGCCAGCAGAGGTATATATTGCTTCCACTCCTGGAAGTGTAATGATTTGCAGTGCAGAACGCTATTCTCTTTCCAATGAGAACTGGAAATGCAAGCTCAAAACAAAAACATTAGGGTCATTTTGTGTCTGAAAACAAACATTTTGGCAGTCTTTCTGCTAGGACAGTAAGGTGATGCTACAAAACACAAAGATCATACACAAAAGTCGCCCTCCAGGTGACTCCTGGGATACTTACGACCCACTTTACATTTTCACTTTAAAGACTCAATTAACGGGAAGCGGCTGAAGCTATTCGCTTCCATTCAAAAGAAACCCAAAAGCAAACACCAAAATGCTTACCTATCCAAACAGGTGAGAGCGAATGGCTCTTTTACTTAGGGACCTTAACAGGAACACTTCGTTGCAGGCAAGCACGAGCTGTAATTACCAGCAACTACACGGGAGCGAGCAGCAATTAGGCGATAGAGAAACGCCGCTTCTACTCGCGACAGACCCGCAGGGCTCACACACGCTCACGGTCTCCGGCACCCAGCCGGGGCAGGAGCCGCCTCCGTCGCCGCCGCTCGGTGTAGCCCGGCCGGGGGGACAGTGCGAGCCCGAGGGGACGAAGGAGCACGGAGGGCGCGGCCCTTTTGTTCGGGGTGCCGGTGCTGCCGCGCCCCGCCCTCCGCAGGTGCGGGCGGCGCCCTCCGGAGCCCCGCGGACCCACACCCGGCCCCGGCCCCGCAACAGGCGCCGGGCCCCGCCGCCCCCGCAGCTCCACAAGGTCGACGCCCGCAACCTTCAGGGAGCGGCCGCGGAGCCCCCGCACCGCATCGCACCGCCCCGCTCGGGTGGGGCCGGCAGGCGCACAGCGACAGCGACCACCGGAAACCCCCGCCCAGCCCAACCCAGCGGGGCACTGCGAACCACCCCGCGGCCCACCGGGATCTGCCCCGGGCCCACCGGGAGCTGCCGCCGCGGCGCCCTCAGGCTCAGGCCCAGGCCCGGCGGGGCGGGCGCGTCCCCGGCTCACCTGCAGCAGCAGCGGCGGCGGCGGGGGCAGGAGCAGACTCCGCGGCCCGGCGGAGGANGGGGAGGCCGGGGCCCCGCCCCGGCGGCCGGGGGGGGGGCGGGGCGGCGGCGCGGCTGCAGAGCCCCGAGAGGCGGCGGGTGCGGCCCCGCCCGGTGGGCGGTTGCGGGCGGCGGGGCGCGCATGCGCAATGCCCGCGGCGGGGCGCCGGAAAGGGCGTGGTCGATTCCAGTCGGTGCGCGCAGCGGCGGCGGCGGGTGAGGGTGAAGGGGATGCCCGGCCTGTGCCCGTCCTCTTCCCTGTCGCCTCCGGTCCCCGTCCCTCTTTTTCCTTTCCTCCCCGCTCCCCCCCTCTCAGTGTCAGCCGGGACGCCTGAGGGAGGCAGCAAACCAGCAGTGTAACCCGCTGTCTGTCCCCGCGGCCCGCCCCGGCCTGTCTCCCCCTCAGGAGAATAAGCGAGGCGTGTCCCAGCGCGGTAAGGAGATAAAACTCCCGGCGTCTGTCGCTGGGTTGGTGAACGCAATTGTTTTTAGCAGAGCTTTGCTCAAGGGGCAAGCGCCAGATGAGGACGCATTGAATAGGCCGAGTTTAAGGAGAATGATCCCTGAGGTAACACGAACCGCTGCGACTCGTAGAGCTTTTTTGCCTATATATATATATATATAAAATCATGGACCACTCCATGCATGAAGGATTTTATAGATGGAGATAAGAGTTTCCATGTTAGTTACGGTAATTCAAATAATAGCAACGATGTCTTAATAACTGTACCTTTATCTGGTAAATCAAGTGGGAGCTTTGTGCAAACACGTATTGATTTAAACTCATGATGTAAGTGATGTAATGGAACCTAAGCATAATAGCGAAATTAGCTGCTCATGGTGAGTCTCCGTTTTTCAGACCATCCACAGACAAGACAAATTGTTTTGAAGCATCTCCTCCTCCACGTGATTACATGGCTGAAGGTAGTTTCCAAGTCTGGAAATTCCAGATTTTATCGCCTTAGATGGAAGACTTTGACCTCAGTGTTCACCTCGTGCAGCCATTGCACTCATTGCACTCACGACTTTTAAAGTCTTGATTGTTCTCTGTGCTCCATTTTCTGCAATTTTTGACATCCTGGACCCTTAGTGTTTAGTACTGCCTAGGGTTTAGTTTCATTGGCCTCACATTTCAGTATGAATTTGCTAATTTTTGTGAACTTCATAGAGTTTGAGAAACTCATAACAATTCACATGCAATTCATTCTGGTTAAAATACCAAATATATTAATTTACACAAAAAAAATGTTGGATTCTGTTAAATGGAGAGGGAAAAAAAGGATGGGAGGAAAGGAAATCTGGTAAGACTGAGTCAACCAAACAGCCAAGATAAGACACAAAACACTTCTGATATTTTGTGACAGGGAGAAGTTTGCATGCTGGCTATGAATAGACTTTTCATGAGGCCATGAAAAGGTTGGAATAGTCTTTGCCCGTAATGATTCAGGAGTCCTCAAGAAATTCTGGCCCAACTTCTGCAGCCCTTTGAGTATCTCTATACTGTATTAGTTCTTACTACATATTCCAGAACCCTGCTAGTCGAAGAGTGGGTGAGTCATAATTAAGGTCTCATTAATACTGATATCTGCAACCATTCAGTACTTCCTTGTTCCTTCAATACTAGAGCTAGTCCAAAATACCCTGCACCCTGGAAGACCTACAGTGTGGTTACCAGGACCTTGCTGGCACGTCTTCACTCTGTGGAAATGCCCCTATGATTTAGGTTGGAAGGGACCTTAAAGATGATCTATTTCCAACACCCCTGCCATGGGCAAGGACACCACATACTAGAACTCCTTGCTCAGGGCCTCATCCAGCTGGCCCTTGAACACTTCTAGGAGTGGAGCATCCACAGCATCTCTGGGCAACCTCTTCCAATGCCTCCCCACCTTCACAATAAAGAATTTCTTCCTAAGATCTAATCTAAATCTCCTTTGTTACTTACAACCATTTTCCCCTTGTCCTATCACTGTCTATGTAAAACATCACTCTCTTTTTTTATAAGCCCTCCTTAAGTACTGACTGCAATGAGGTCTCCGAAGAGCCTTCTCCATAGTGAACACCCCCAACCCTCTCAGACATTCCTCATGGCAGAGGTGCTCCATCCCTCTAAACATCTTGGGGACCTCCTCTGCACTTGCTCCTACAGTCAGTGGCCTTCCTGTGCTGAGGACCCCCGAGCCAGATGCAGCCCTGCAGGTGGGGGTGTCACGAGGGAGGACTAGAGGGGGACAGTCCCCTCCCTGGACCTGCTGGCCACTGCTCTTTTGGTGCAGTCCAGGAGGCCACTGGCCCTCTGGGCTGTGAGCACACACTGTGGCTCATGTCCAGCTCTTCATCCAGGAAACCCCCAAGTTGTTCTCCACAGGGCTGCTCTCAATGAGTTGTTCTCCCAGACTGGGCTCTGTCTGGGGTTGCCCTCACCCAGGTGCAGGACCCTGCACATGGACTTAGCAATCTCATGAGATTTAACATGGACCCACTTCTCAAGTTTGTCCCCCTGGATGGCTTCCTTCCATCTCTTGTGCCAACTGCACCACCCAGCTTCGTGTCACCTGCAGACTTGCTGAGGGTGCTCCCGATCCCACTGTCTGTGCCACTGATAAATTAAAGAGCACCAGACTGAAGACAGAGCCCTGAGGGGACACAGCTCATCACCAGCCTCCACCTGGACACAGAGCCATTGACGACAACTCTGGCTGTGTCCATCCAGCCAATTCCTTATCCACCAAATAGTCCATCAATCAAATCCATGTCTCTGCAATTTGGAGATAAAGATGTCATGTGGGATCATGCTGAAGGCCTTACAGAAGTCTGGGCAGATGACAGTGGACCATCTTCCCTTGTCAACTGCTGTAGTCACTCCACCATAGAAGTCCACCAGACTGGATGTCTTGGATCATCTCTTTGTCTTGTATGTGCTTAACATTGCTTGCATGAGGATTTGCTCTACAGTCTTCCTGGGCAGAGGGGTGAAGGTGTCTGGTATGTAGTTCCCAAGGTCTTCCTTTCTCCCTGTTTTAAAACTAGGAACGATGTTTCCCTTTTTCCAGTCACTGAGAACTTCACATGACTGCCAGGACTTTTCACATATGGTGGAGAGTGGCATGGCAACATCATCCCATTCCCTCAGGACCCTGGGATGCATCTCATCAGGCCCCATAGACTTGGGGTTTTTCAGTTTCATCAGGTGTCTCAACCCTCCACTTACAGTGAAGGGAACTTCACTCCCCATTTTGCACCAGCTGCTTGTTAATGGGTGTGGACTTTGTCCTTCTAATCTCTCTTTAGAGCTATCTGAAGACAATAAATGTAATTTTATTTTGAATTTGTGTTTTGTGGCCCAAGCTGCATATCCTAATGCAATAAAAATCAGTTTATAGTATACCCTTCATCTTTTGCTTGGAAGTGTCCCCTGCACCTTGCCTAACCCAAGCAGAAAAAAATGAGCTCTTTAATCCAAAACTAGTATTTCCATGAAAATGCATTACATTAGTCATTCCTATTCAATTGCTAACAAGTGACCACAGTCAGAGCATCTCTGCAGCACCTTTGGGGTGTGACTCTGGCTCCTCAGTGCAGGAGTACAACTGGTCAGAGGACAGTAAGTATTGCAACTGTTTTGCTCCGCTGACAGCACAGGAACTTAGGGTTCACAGCCCAAGGCAGCAACAGGTTTGAATTGCTCCCTGCTCTCTGGTGTTTAAATGTACGTAAAATCATACAGGCAGTGTCTAGATATTTGCAATGGGGCTCTAAGGTTGTAGGTAATGGTTGTCCTTCCTTATGTGTTAGCACATGTGCCAACACAGCTCTGCATGTAAAATACTTGCAGGGAAAAATTAAGCAGTGTAATTAGGCAGAGTTGTAATTAATTGTGTGCTAGTAGTATTTCCATTGTGTACCATAATACAACTAAGAAATCAACTGATACTGACCAGTATTTATTTTATTTTAAAAAGCTAAAGATACAGTGGGCATGTCAGACAAAACATGTCCTAATCTTTGGGAAAAACACTGATGCGCAACTTCCATTCCCATGGAAGAAAAATACTTGTTCCCTTTACTTTAGCACACATTTTACAGGACACAATGTATATCTGAAATATGTATAATTTAACACTGTAATTTTATCTTAGATTTCTCTTGATGTGAATGAATGAACCACATTCTTTGGAAAACCACCTTATGCATAAATCATCCATTCTTCTTTCAAGAGCTCAATAAATCTTGTAGAGTGAGAGAGACTTCCTTTTTTCTCAGGGACAAAAGAGAAAAGGAGCAAACCCACTTAGTGGTTTTTGAGGGCATCCTGTTTGAGTCCAGAGTCAATTGCCCAGGCATGAGTTGGGTTTGTGGGCTTTTCCATTGTGAAGCATTGCTGAACTGAAATCAGTACAGGGAGGTAAGATTTCCTGGTATTATGGTTAATTTTTTTCTCTTTTATGCTGGTGGCACAACTGTATTAGAATTTATTAGGTAACTTTTTTTTATGAATGCATAAGGATGCGTGAAATGTATTTGTGATTTAATGGGGTTTCTAAGTAGCAGGACAGATGAAAAGAGATCACCCAGCCCAAATCCACATATATTCTGAGGAAAAATCACACACACACACACACACCCCCCCCAATAAAAGGAAAGATCTAGAAGCTTTTACCTGCCTTCAGTTTGTACCAGTTGGGAGAAAACCTAAGTAACAATGAGTGAAGAATATGTTAAACTATTGCTTGGCTGATTCAGCACGCTCAAGCTTCCCAAATTTGTAACTCTGTGTGCTTTTCTGCGTTTTTGTGACAGGAACAGTCAGGTTATAAGGACATACGACTCTTGAGGTATGTAACTGGTATGCCCAAGGGCAGACTTGGGACACAGCTCCCACTTTACGCAACAGAGAGTGATGGCTGCCTTGAGAGGGTGGTGCATGTCCTGGGGAGTCAAACCTGCCTCCGAGTGTGCTCGTTTCTCTCTGAAAACTGGCAGGAAAATCTGATGTGACAAAGTTTATTCTGGTGCCTGCTGTTAGGTATTACAGCTCCAGGTCTTAGGTGACAGACTACTGGATTGGGATTCAGGTAATCTTAGTTCTACTCTGTGCTGCTTTTGTCTGGGGTGGAGTTAACTTTCTTCACAGTAGCCAGTGTGGGCTGTGTTTGGGATTTGGGCTGGAAACAATGTTGATAACACAGGGATGTTTTAGTTTTTGCTGGGCAGTGCTTGCACAAGCCTCAAGGCCTTTCCTGCTTCCCACGCTGCCTCACCAGGAGGAGACTGGGGGTGCACAAGGAATTGGGAGGGGACACAGCTGGGACAGCTGACCAAAGGGATGTTCCATATGACCCAGACCGTATGGTGTCACGTTCACCAATAAAAGGTGGGAGAAGAAGAAGAGTGGGGACATTTGGAGGGATGGCGTTTCTGCTCCCAAGTAACTGTGACACGTGGTGCAGCTCTGCTGTCCTGGAGGTGGCTGAACACCTGCCTGCCCACGGCAAGTGCTGAATTAATTCCTTGTTTCACTTTGTTCATGCTTTCCCTATTAAACTTGCTTTCTCTCAGTGAGCTTTCTCACTTTTACCCTTCTGATGCTCCCCCCATCCTGCTGCAGAGGTGTGGGTGAGCAACTGCTAGGTACTTGGTTGCTATGTTAAACCACAGCCTGCCTTCACAGTGCCACTGCTGCTCTGTCAGTGCCTCCATTTCCCATCCCAACTTTCATCTGCCTTTCACATTTAGAGGTGAAGCTCTGCAAGGTAGGCATGGTCTTTCTTTTTCTATACTTTTTCAGCTCAGACAACCCTGGGAGTAAATGTGCACAGGTAAGTAATCATGCAGTGCAGTACAGATTCTGAATACTACAAATGAACACACACATAAAGGTGGTGTGGGCAGTTGTTCCTGCTACTCTTGCTCAATGCAAGGACAGCTTAATCTATCGACTTCCCAGGAGTTTCACATCATCTGTGACTGCCTGCAAACCTGTCACATGGGTACCCCTACTCCCTAAAACCTATAAATGGGACAACTGTAATAAGCTGTTGGGTAATGACATACTTGCATTTCCTTAGCTCTGTTAGCTGTCCAAATGACATTCTCAGTATTCTGTCTGAGCTAGTTATGGTGCTTCACACTTACATCTTTCTTACCGGTTTGGAAAGGTAACCCACCCCCAGGAGCACCGTGCCTATAACAAGGAAACCAAGAGTAATCAGAAGTTTGCCGTCATTCAAATTGTCATTCAACAGGGCTAGGAGAAATTATATCATTCTAGTAGGTGACGAGGAATCTGAAAATCTGAGAATTGAGGGTTACAGCAGAGTCGGTTCATAAGATCAAAATAGACAAAAACATTTTCAAGATCATAATTAATGAATTACCAAGTGTCTAAAGATATAAAAGCATTAAAATGTATAGTAGAATGAGTGTTGCATGTGTTTCAAGTCTTCATAGATTAATTAGCTTCAGTTTAAAAATGTAAGAAATGAAAAGCAGTATCATATTGTTTAACCAATATAGAATGATTTAAAATGTGCACTTCATGTGGAACACTTGTTTACATGGCACCGGTGTAACATCTTTAACTGGCATTTGTTGGGATTGAGCTCCTTTATGGTATTGCCTGTCCTGAAAAACGTGTCCTTCGTGCAGATTATTTTACTGAAATCAGTATTCGCCACTGAGTGCTGTTCCTTTTTTTCAGTCTGCATGTTATATAATCCATATTCTGATGTATATTCAATCAGAATACTTAAGCCTAACAATAATCTCCAAATCATTATTGGTTTAAAATAGCTCAAAGTAGACCTAAACTCATTTCTCTCTTTTGTTATGAAAATAACAACAACAACAACAACAAAATATTTTTCTAATCTTAGTGTTAGGATCTGCCAGTGTTAAGTGCCTCAGACTACAGTGCCAGACATGCCTCTCAGTAAGTCGTGGAGTACAACTGGCTCAGTCTATGTGGCTGTAGTGAAACAAAATACAGCCACCAACATTCTCATGTTACTCTCAGGAGCTAAATATTCACACTCCATAACTGTGGAGATGATGTAGAGAGAGCAAAGGAAAGATGATGAAACATATTGTAGTATTTATGGGTTATAAAGCCTTAAACTACAGACCATAGCAGACTAAGCTATGGGTCATAAAAGAAAAGCAGCACTGGTTTTATCGTGCCTTATGTGGAAGAGTACCTAGGATAGATAAAGTAATTGTTTGGATGCCCATCCTTTTTGGTGAACACTGATTTGTGTTCCAGTTACACACACTATCCCTGCCTATCACTCAAAAATCACGTGGCACTTTGTGAAACAACACAATTTTAGCACTGATCTCGTGATCACAGCGACAACTCTTACACATCCTGCCATTCTAACTGGAACCACTGGTTTTCCATGACTGCCCCAGGCCCAAGTTCTGTATTTAGACTTACTGTGGGCTGTTATGTAGCTGCTCTTTTCTCTGATCAGCTGAGGCTTCTGGAAAGATGCAGTTCCAAGAAAGTGCTGGAAGCAGGCCAGTGTAGATATACTGCTGGTGATTTATTGTGATTTTTATTATTCAGATGAAAAAAAAATCAAGACTAGATATTAGATGATTAGAAAAAAGCAACTCCCAGTCTGCCAAAAGAAACCAGAAACAAAAAAATACACCAATACACTGATTGTGGAATACCTGGAGTATTTTCCAAACTGCTATCCTTAAAACATATCAACAGTAAGCAAAGTTTTCTCTTGTTCTGTAATAAATCTAGAGTACCTTCACTGAAACAAATGGTTTACTTGAATTCATACAAGAATATGTTGATTCTTTCTAAGGAAGACAAATTACTGTTCTATGAAATGGAAGAATCATCAGAAATGTCAGAACTATGAAATTATGAAATGGTATTGTGTATGAATCGCAGTGTTCCCAGGGCATGCACTGGGAAGCATATTACAGAATCAGGAATTGAGCAAGGTGCAGAAAACCACAACAAAATAAACCACGTAGTAATAATAATTCATTTCTGCAAAGGTGCCTGAATAAGCACACCTATTTTACCCTTTAAAAGGGGTAAGATAACCAGCAATTATTTGAGAGCAAGTGAAGATTTTCTCTGTGGGCAACTTTTTTAGTAACTGTGCACGTGTAAGGTTCTCTCAGCAGCAGTTTTTGATGAACAGTCAAAGAGAGAGCAATCTAGAGCAGTGGGCATTCAGGATTCACACCGTAATTCCGATTATCTTCTATACTGATGATTATGCTTGACCAGTTGCTTTTTTTTTTTCCCCATGAACTGACCTAGTTAAACATTTGTGTATTTAATATGCCTGAGAAGCTATAATTAGAACATTTTTAATTATTCATCTCTCTTAACTCTCTTCTTGAGTGCAGTAATTTGATACGACAGTTCTGAATGCTGGAACAACACCTCATTCCTAGGAACTTTCTAACAACACTTAAGCTGCTGATTCTTATGTGTGATTTTAGCCAATGCTACAATTTTATATAAATGTGAAGGCCACTACTTGTCTTGGAATATTTGTCTTGTATGAAAAACTGGTACTGTCCCTATCTTGGAAAAACGATGCAAATTTATTTACCTAAATACATACAGTTGAGCACAATGGAAAAGACTTTTTTGTGTTTAAAAATTGAAGTCTGTTTTAGGCTTATCAGCCATACTGGACCATGACGAATTAAACTTCAAGTCCTCTGTTTATTTGCAGAGCAGCTATTATTCGGACAAGTTAAGCAGTGGCATCTTTCCTTGCGTTATTTTGGTAGTGTTCTCTTCATGAGAGTCAGCAAAGAATTTACTTTTCTGCTTGTTCAGGACATGGCCAAACCACTGGAGTCAGTATCACGATCACAGAGACTCCAACGAGCTCTGAATCTGGGCAAGCACTTATGGAAAATACCACAAAAACATTATGCACTGCCAAGCTCTGATGTGTTCTGTGCACACACCCACTCACATGATCTGGACTGAGGCAACCTACTTGCTTTACATGGGCCATAGAACGTGCTCTTGCTCAGCAGAAAACATTTCAATACATTGTTCAAGCAAACCTAAGCTAAAATGCCTCCCTAGAAATGCTGAAAACATGCTTTAAAATGCATTCACCAGGTCACAGGTAAAGCTCATGATTATACCTATAGTCACTGCTAATGTCAGGTTTAAAAATAAATTAATATTTAATAGTATGAACCAAGCTAATAATTTTAGGGAAGTGTGATCTACCATGAGTGTGGCATTACATCATCAATTTACTTGATCACATTTCACCTCCTTTGTAAAGCTGAAATGGAAACATATTTAACCCTTTCAGCTGCAGACTTCCCCTATATAGTGTGCTTGACACCTCTCTGGAGACAAATACTGATTTTTGGCACATACCCTATCCTTCTCCTGGGATTCCTAGGCCCACACTTAGTTTTTTCTGTAATCTTAGCAAGGTCAATGACCTATTTAGTTCCTACTCAGGTTCCTACATACCAGACCAAAATCATCTCTTTGATGCGATATGAGTCTCTTTCAGGCCCTGCAGTGTGACTGATGACAGCTGACAGCAGGAGGATGCTGAAAGGTATCCTGACATGCTGCCACCCAGGGCTTGTGTAGGAGATATTGCTGTAGAGCTGGCATTGCCCAGGGAGCACATTTCAAGCTGCTGCCTGTACAAAGGTCCAGGATTAAACCTTGAACCTCACACTGCCATTGCGCACTGATTCCTACGTACAAGCAGACTAACACGAGGTGGCTACAGAAGGATGCACAAATACGTGTTCAGAGATGCTGTGGTAGGGAGGAAATTCGTGTGACCAAGGCTCAGCTGGAGATGAAGTTGCCAGAAATGTGGGGGACAATAAGAAGAATTTTTTCAAATACATTAATGGCATTAGGCAGTATAGAAATACCATTGGCCTGTTCCAGGATGAGGATGGTCCCCTCCCAAACAGGGACACAGACAATGCAGAGGGGTTTGATGCTTTCTTTGCCTCTGCCTTCAACACGGATGATGGACCAAGGGGGTCTCAGTGCCCTGAGCTGGAGGACCTTGACTGTGAGAATGATCAACTCCCAGTCCACCCTGAAATTGTGTGGGATGTGCTGTTCCAGGCTCCCCAGGGCAGTGGCCACAGCACCAAGGCTGGCAGAGCTCAAGAATTGTTTGGATGATGCTCTCAGGCACAGGGTGTGTCTCTTGGGGGTGTCTGTGCAGGGCCAGGAGCTGGACTTGATGATCCTTGTGGGTCCCTTCCAGCTTAGCATATTCTGTGATTCTATGAAATACAACGCAAACATAATAGATAGTTATACTTTTTTTTTTTTTTTTTGTAACTCCTTCCACCTCTGAGCTAGACTAAAAGCTCCCCTGTGGAGTGCTTGCCTATTTTGCTGAGCGATTGTTGCTATCATACCTCCCTCAACCAGTCTCTTTCTGAGACTACTACACCTTCTGAAAAGATGGGGACAGACATTATGCCTTCTCCTTTGACTTAGGCATGGAAGGGCTGACAGGGTATCCCTTCCAAAAAGTAGCAGAGGTGCTGTTGCTGTGCATATGAAGACTCAGGTTCAATGGAGATGCAGGGTGGGTTGCAGCCTTCCTGTCAGCATGAAGGCATGGGTGAGTAGGAGCATTAGTAAGGGCATTAGTGGGGGCATTAGTAGGGGCATGTTCTCAGTAAAGGTGCTTGTAAGAGCTGGTTGGGATGTCCTGATTTATAGGGGAATTTTGCTGCTCTGTCTTCCTCCCTGCAGGAGGAAGAGGCTGCCAGCCACTGCTCACTATCCCTCCTTCCTGTATGCAGGTAGTATGGGTGTCCTTCTCCTAGTCCATCCCTCTTCCCTTGTGCAGTGCTCCAAGAGGCAATGCTTTGCAGCTGTTGTGCCTGCTGGGTTAAAGAAGCCCCTTGTCATATTTCTTCTGGTTCTGTGAGGTGGAGTTGAGTGGGTGGCAGGTTGCAGGGACTCAATTTCTTATTGCTCATTTTGGAGTCTCCTGCCTATCTCAGATGTATTAGGAAATTCACTCCAGGTTTGTTCTTGATGGAATTCACGGTTATGGAAGTACCACATCTCAGTAAAAAACTTTCTTTGTACCTCTGGCCAGAAAGAATGTTTACAAGGACAGATGATAGACTGCAAATACTCTTTCTCCTGGCTTCAGATTCTATTCCAATATAAACCAAACCAAACAAAACCATTGCATTTCTGCATTGAGATTATCCTCTGCAAAATAGTTTGGGTTGGAAGGGACCTTTAAATGTTATGTTCCCCAAACCCCTGCCATAAGCAGGGACATCTTCAACTGGATCAGGTTGTTCACAGCCCCATCCAACCAGGCCTAGAATGTTTGCAGGGTTGGGGCATCAACCACTTCTCTGGGCAATCTGTTCCAATGTCTCAACACCCTCATCATAAAAAATTATCTCTAATTAAAATGAGACCCAGGTGGGTGTACAAATCTGGGTTTCTCAAATCCATGGCAGGGCCTTGGTATTTAGTAAGAATACACATGAAATTAGGCATAGGCAAAGAATTGTTTAATCAGCTGAAGATAGGTCTGCATATCTGTATTTAATATTGAGAATATTTACCTATACAAAATCTCTATCTACCCTTTTTCTGTCAAAAGTCTTACAAAACCTAGAAATTTTTATGTGAAATTCAACTAAAACATTCTCATCCTGCCTCCTCCTTTGACTCATAACATCTATGACTTTAGCAAGGTTTTACATTTTATTTCCTCTGACATTTCTGGATGTCAATGTAAATACATGCCATTATATTAAGAATATTTTGATGTCTTTTTCAGGTGTTGTGACACCTATTTCTACAAATGCCTTAATGGAACAGTTGCATTTAAAATACCAACAAAGGCCATGGACTGAAACTTTGAAACTCGTTTATTTTTGCATGGTAAGAATCACAGGTTAGGTGAGAGAAGGATATGTGATGTAAGAGCAGGTTGCCATGGTAGTTAGAAAACTACTTGACTTTGAAAAACAAACAAGCAAAACCAACCAAGCAAAAGACCCAACACAAAAGCAAGCAAAAGAAAACCCCATCAAAAATCTGGTGCCTAGTATAGCTTGCCTCCTGATTTTTTTCTTACAACAGTGCTTAATTTTAATACTTCTTGCATTTTTTTAACTATTGAGGAGTTAGTGCTGATTATCTAATACTTTAGCTTATTTTCCATTAATGTCTTTGCCATATTCCTGGTATGTAAAGACAATTTATTGCCTGCAGGACTGGGAGAAAATACTGGTTTTTTTAGAAAATGGTCTGAAACCTGTTATTTGGACTTTCTCCTGCTGTGATATAACTTCAGTCAGTCCATGCTTCCTGCCCTTCCAGTAGCTAATTTAAGAATCATCTTTTGTTAAAAGCAGATTAGCCCAACTGCTGTGAGCTTTGTATAAAAATCCTATTTGTTTCCATGTTGTTTTTCTTTATGCTTAACTCAAGCCTTACTCCGAAAACAATGTCCTGAATTTGAACATAGTGAAAACTCTTCAGCAGTGAATGTTCCTTGTGAATTGAGGTGTGAAGTATGAGAAGCTTTCAGACAAGAGCTTGAAGAGAAGCTGAGAGTTTGCTTGATACTGAAGTGCATGTCTTCAGCTGAAACTTGCATCCTGCTGTAACCAAGTATACTTGTGGCACTTACTGATCTCTTTGCTTAGGAAGATTCCTTCTAAAACAAAACCACAAGTATTTTCTTAGTTTATCACTAGTGTCACAGTGAAATTAGCTAACATGTCTTGTGATCAGCTCAGAAGTAAAGCTGCTCCGTGCTCCAAAGGCACCTGGTATGTAATCACTGCACAATAATGTCTTCACAAATCCATTCAGTGCTGCCACTTCAGAGACAGCTACAATCATAGGTAAACCTCTGTTTGACAAGAACAAATAACCAGTGTGGTGTTGTACTGGGAAGCTGTGTATCTTAGCTACCATTTAAGGAGTCTGTCTCTTGTTCTCACAAATGTGCTAGGATAACCCCCTGCGAAGGCCTGTCACTAATGCTCCAGATGGTCCACTGCTGTCTTGCATGGTGAAGATGGAGAGGACATTAAATGGTAATGAGCTGTCTGATAACTCCAAGTGGGTTTTTTAGCATTCTGTGGAATCTACCTGTCCTTCTGTTGATGATGTTCTGCACAGAGGGGTCAAATACAGAGGTGGAGGTGAGACAAGAGGCTTGTGACTCATTTTTCAGCTAAGCCTTCAGGTGATAGCTATTCTTAAAGCCTAAGAATAATCTGTACCCAGCACAGCACTTATTAATCCTAGAGTAGTAGTTGTCACTAGCAGCAAGACATTCAAGTGACAGTATTTTCTCATTGCCCAAATCATACCCTTTAAAGAAGGATAATACTGGTTCTACTTCTTGATCACTGGAGTATGATTAAGTTGCATTTCTGTTGGGGTTTTTTTTGCAGTTAAATCCATGTTTTCTGTGATGAATGCTTTGGAATCTTTATCCAGACAAAAAGGGTAAGTTTGTTTATGAATAAACGCAAATAAGCAAGTATGGCCTTGTAAGTCCAGTGAGAAATACCATCTGCATTGGCTTGTCAACAGTATTACTTTTTAACTGGATGTTCTAATGAAGTCTATTACTTGGCACTGGCATAATTGCCTATTTTTATTTAGCCCTTTGTAGTGGGGTTGTTGGGTGAAGAGAGGGCAGCAATGCCTAGGTCCCAAAGCTGCAGACTGAGCTTAATAGTTTTCAGCAGATGAACAGGATAATGCAAAGAGCAGAGCACAAATATAGTGCTTCCTTGGGTAGTTTTCAGAAGCTGAGCCAAGGAAGAGTTATTTTTGAAGCATCCCTGGTGTCTCTTCCCACGACCAAGTGAACTATGCTCATTTCCTTTCTTCGTGTGACAGAATTTCTTGATATACAAGCTGGTTTTTTTTTTTCCTTTTTCTTCTCTGCTCAGACTTAACGTTCACGTTAGTCCCAGTGGGACTGCCTGCTACATAACATCAATGATGTTTTATTTAGAAGTTCATCTGGAGAAGGACGGAAGTGTGATGGATGTCAAGTTGGCTCACTTTGGAGAAGTTCCTGTGGTAAAATTCATTTTCTGTCTCCCACCTGGCCTTCAGCTGCCATGTCAGAAAGGCTCTGGCTTCCTTTTGGTCTTGTCACACCTGCAAGCCTGTGCATGACACCAGCTGCTTTTTAGGCATCTGAATGTCTCACCTAAACTTACAATTTGGTTACAGATACTAAATATTCTAGTGCTAAATGTTATGGTAAAAGTCAGCTGAACATGCCCACCTTCCAGGAATTTTGTGGTATGCCACACAAATATTTGTATTCTCATACTTCAATGTTACCAGTGTACAGTAAATAACAGGTGTTCAAAATAATTTCCTACCAAGGTGTAGTGCAATATGTAATCTCAATGGATGTCTTGGAGTTATTCTGCTTTATTTTCTGCCTTCTTTAAGAGTATGTTTATTCCTATCAGTGGGGATGTTTCTCTTGCAAAATTTCCATTATTCACAAAATATCACCCTGAAGTTCATATACCACGTTCCTCAGTTGTTCAATGTTACTGACAGTCCTTCAGATCAAAGATATAACAACAAGCTGTTGGGAGGGAGAAAGTATAAACTCTGGGTTTTATCAGTAAGTATCCCAATTATTACATTACTTTGAAGTGAACTTTGTCTCTTATTTTTAGTTGCAGTCAGCCCAGGAATTTCAAGTTGTTCTGTTTAACCAGCACAGTTGATCAGTGAGTGCTGGACAATATCATTAGGGTGGAAATGCATATCCAGAGAATTCAGGGACTGTGACTGCCAATAAAAGAAAAACTGGAGTGGCTAAGGTGCAATTTTTTTTCCTAGAAAGAATTTATCAACAAACTATTTCTGTTAATTTTGTCCTCTTTCACAGAGCCTTTGTTCTTCCAATTATTATAGTAATATTATGTTTTAATTATTGTACTGTTAGTCTGGTTTTTGTGTGTGTGATTTTTTTAAGCTAACCAGCTACTTAAAAGTAATGGAGAACAAGCTTTCATTACTGATAAAATGCTTTTAAGAGATGCTTCACAAAGGATGGCAAGAAAGATGAAACTCTTGTCTCTTATTCCTGTAGGTTTGCGATGAGTTGGTGCAGCTTCTAAGGTAAAGAATCATGTGCAGGGTCTCTCCTTGAATGGAAAGGAACACCTGAGGCCAGAATGGCTTCAGTGTGAAAACTGAAGAGAAAAGAAAAAGGAAAATTGGGAAACAACAACATGAATCCAGAAAACAATAGAAGAACTGACACCTTTTTGAATTCCATTTAAGTGGGTAGTTGCTTCCAGTGCCCCATATTGGAAGTTGGTGGTCATTTTTATTACCTGCTTCTGATTTGTAAATTCAAGGCTAAAACTGTAGCAAATATAATTTTGAAAAGGTACTCCAGGCATTACTTATTTCTCAAGTCACTCCTCTGATAACAGCTAAAATGTATCTGCTTCAGTGGAGCAGGGGTGAGGAGCAGCACCCAAAAGCACTGGCTCTAATTGCCAGTTGAACAGCTGTTGAATATTGGCATTTGTGCTGATTACAAGAATCACAGAACAATTGGGACCTACAGTTTTGGTAATGGACTGATGAAGATTCAGAACTGACAGATTAACATCTAGTTTGGATCTGTCACTTTGCCCCTTCTCCTTCCATCAAATACTAAGTAGTTTTTGTATTGTCCTTAGGTGAATGTTTTAAGCTGCATGTCCTTCAGGTGTCTGTCACAGCAATGAGAGCAAGGTGGTATCACGTGGCTTGGGTTTGTTTGCAATGCATAGAAGGACATGTTACTCTAATTGTCCCATGTAGTAGTAGGGCACTATATTTACATATTTTTATTATTACCGTGTTTTGTTCTGTCTGAATAGTTGCTGTTCCAGGTCAGGCCACCACTTTAAAAGTCTATTTAGAAGTTTTCCAGCCAATATGATCATGGTTCCAGGTTTTACTAATAATGAATATATTTAAGAAATTGGATTCTTATTTAAATATCTTGGCATGATAGCTGAAAGGGAAGGTAAAGAGAGAAAGATTAGTCATTGACCTTGAGTGTTTCTTCTCTCTTCTCTGTAGCCCTATTGTGCACTATCAGTTTTCCCAGCCCTCTCTTTCCTCAGAAAAAAAGTTATATTTGTTTTATGGGTGCCAACAGCTATGTCTTAAAGCTTTAACTTGCCTTTTCCTAGATTTGACTTCCAACAACAGTAACTGCCAGAATTTTGGCTCTGAGTGGTGGCACATATTTACCAATGGTACTGGGGCACTTGCCTGCCCTCCTGGTTTTGTTAGGATTTGTCACAAAGCACAAGTATCCTTTCTGCACCTCTTGGTGTAGTATTTTGTTTGTAAGGTAGTTTGTTTTATGTGTAATGTTTCCTGTGAGTCTCAAAGTAGCTATAAATCATGATGACCCAGCCAGCTAAAGCACAGGCTGGTGCTGTGTCTGTGCCTGTAGCTTGCCTGCCTGCCCACTTCCCCACTAGTCCAGTTGGAAAGAGTCAGGGAAGAGCTTGTTATGTTCCTGTTTTGAAAGTTATGTGTCCCAAGTTTAAGTCCAGGAAGGTTTGTTGTCTCTGCTGATCTGCATTGTAGCTGCATCTGCACAGGAAGGGAAGTACATCTTGAGTACAGCTGTCTGTGTGACTGCAGCACCAGAGAGTCTACTAAGACTTGTAAAACTCAATAAAATCTACTTAAGTAGGTGAGTTAATACCTGGTGGGTTAGTCTGAGCAGGGGTCCAGGTTCTCACAGCTAGTCAGAATCTGGGGGAATTCTGGGCTTTGAGCAGTCTGAACCATGCCTTCACAAACAAAGCCACTTGTCCTGTCCTTTTATTTTTTTTTCAATTGATATTTATCAATTATATTTAAGGTCTGTCTCTCTCAGGGTGCTGAGAAGTGCAGCGGTAATACAATACCTGTTGTTTTGATGAAAAGAACAATGTACACGTGTGTGGTATTAAGGAAGTAGTACTACACGACTAGCTTTACTGGACCATTAGGAAAAGTGTTTAGCAACAGATGAGCTGTCAAATTTGTGGGTTTTGTGTACGTTTATTGCCTTTAGTAGTGCCTCCTTCAGAGCCAGTTTCAGCTTTAATTACAGTGCTTCTTGAAACAAAACCAAGGATTCACATTGTCTGGTATCTTTTAAGGAAATTTAAAAGCAGTATTGCTACTTGCCAGGTCTGATAAGGAAGGAGCGCCTCTGAAATGGTGCTTTTGCTAGCAAGTTGTATATAAAAGAGTTACTTTCTATCTCATTTAGAAGTGTAATAGCAATTATTTCTTTTTGTTAGGATGAAGAACTATGACGCCTTTGGAGAGATTTTAGAAGACCTTTCAAATATGTATGAAATTCCAGGAAACAGGTTGCAGCTAGTTTTCACTTGAAAAAGTTTTAAAAGCAATAGCCTAACTTTTGTTTACTTACAAAAATAACAAATTGTCTCCTCTCTTTCCCAGTGAAATGAAAGCTAAGGGATATCTTGCTTTGCAGGCCCTTGAAAAAGACCTTTATTCAATGTCTCTTCTAGACAGGTAACTTAAAGTCTGTCTTTGTCCCTTTACATCCACCCACACCACTTCATTTCACTAAAAAACAAGTTAACTTACCTAATTATAGAGAGGGATATGGAAGGCTAATGAATTTTCTCCCACTGGAAAGCTTGAAGCCTTTCTGCAGTTTGACAGCCCCAGGCACACCAAACAAGATCCACTGAACTCCTGTGCTTTATCTGAGACTCTGGGAAACTGGTTGGTTGTGGAGCTCGGGGGTGTGTGCCTGTGACCACCCACTGGGAGCAGACACGGCCTCTGACAGCCGGCAGGGGTGTTCAGATCGCCCTATGGCCAGAGTCAGATCTACCTTTGGGGGGCCTGCAGTTGGGGGATCTCAGTCTGTGCTCAGGCTTTAGATTGGGAATAGTGCATGCTAGCTTTCCTCCTTCCTTTCCTCCTTTCTCCTTTCAAAGAGGAGGATTGCAGTAGATGGGGAACAGGTTTTCTTAATGCCTTGTAATGGTACAAGGATTTTCATTCCCTTCAGAAAATCGGAGTTGAGGGTGGTGCTTTCCTGCTGGATTTTTGAAGTATCTTTTCTGATACTTTGCCTATTAACTACTCTTGGCAGTCATGAAACACACTCTTGGCTTATTTTTGCACAGTGTTCCCTTATGAAGCATAATAACACGGTGAACTAATATACTGTATCCTTGCTGGTCACTGATCTCAGTAAATATTTATTTATGAGTTAAATAGATTATTTGTTCCATCTGCACTGCAGGGTTTTAGTACTCGACTATGTAAGTGTCTGGCTGTATGTATTCAGCTGTATGAACACATTTTAGGTTAGAGCCTGGTTGTCTTCTAGTTAGTTTATCCAGGTTATTTCCTCATTCTTTGCTCAACCAATTGCCACTCTAATATTTTGGCCCCCCTTCATTTCTGGTAAATAGCACATCAAAGTGCAACATGAAACAGCTCAGATACAGGGTTGAAACTGGAAGCCCAAGGCCTAAGCGTAATGTAAGGTGTTTGGATGATGTCATAACAAATGGAGACACAGTCTACTTGCAAAAAAAGTCTCTCTTTGATTAAGAATACGGATTATGGTTTATGTTAGCCTAGCTAGCACTGCAGCTCAGGAAACACTAATCAAGATATGTTTTGAACTAGAACACAGGATGTAAACAGAGTTACTGAAATACTTCATGGAAAAGTAGGACACCTGGTGCCAAGAACTGGAGGTGATTTTTTTCATCTTTTTTTGCCCTATTTCTTTTCCTTTTTCTGAATTCAAAGGATTGTGATTAAAAAACCCTACCGAGCTGATCTTTGTTTACATGAAAGGTTCTCTATTCTAAATAAAACCTGCTGCAGGGACTGACTGTGCCTGTATTCTCAGATAATGGCCAGACATACAGAAGGAGAAAATGCAAAGAAGCCAGGTGGTTTATCAACTGCTGCAGCACTGACTTTGCAACAGCCTAAAAGCAAAGCCAGCATTATTCTGAGGTTAGATGGGACACCACAGTTGGGGAGTGAGTAACTGTGACAGGACAGCAGCAGTAACTCGGAGAATACTCCTGTTGCCTAAAAGGCAAATGCAGCCAATTGATATGGGGTTTTTTTGGCTCATCTGCACTGTCAGAAGTGAGCTTTAACCATTAATGTATTATAGTTTGGAGAAGTACTTCTAACATGTGCTGCCCCTGTCCTGGTGTACAGCTTGTGTCCCTCATGCAAGTTTTGCAACTTTCCCTTTTATTTTGGACTAGTCACTGAAAGCTAGACGTTCAGCTAGTGTTTTTAAGGCTGAACAACATGCTATTGTGCAAGAGAAATTAACTTAATCTGATGATTTCAAAGATGTCTGATTTATACACAGAGGGTTTAGCTCTTAAATGCTAAGAAAATCCTGTGATTTGAACATATATTGTAATTAGAGATGTAATCTCATAAGGAATCCTCTCTGCCCATCTATACTGTTTGGTTTTTACCTTTGTTTCAAAGTGCTTAACATATTTCCTCTGACCTGTGTAGTAAATATTATTTTTCTTTTTTATTCCTCAGGAACTCCTTTGAACATTGAATTTTACATTTCTCCCTATCAAGTTTTGGAGGCAGAACTAAATCACGGTAAACCTAGAAAAGCAGAAATAACTAATGTGAAAAGTTTTTCAGTGCTATCTCTTTCATTAGGCAAAGTTGATCAATGAAACTAAGAAATAAAATTTAAAATTCTAGTTTAGTAGGACTATTTATGTGATGCACTTCAGCGCAATTAGCATCTGTTGGGAAGCTACTTTGTTTCTTTGATGTTGACTCAATCTGGAGTGTTATCTGACAAAGGCACTGCCCACCCAGCATGAAAAATGACTGGTGACTTTTTGGATCTGTTTTCTGGCCTCTCTTGCCAGACTCATCTCTGGGCAACCCTTTGGGTGTGTTCTGTGCAGATTCCTTGCTGCCCACACCACTGGCTGTCAGTCCAACCTGACCTTCAAAGTCCTTACCATTGTGTGTTTCGCATTCATAGGATTAACCTACCCTGAAAAGAGGAGAATAATGCAATTCTCTTTCTCCCTCAGGTGCCCAGGTTTGTGGAACAAGAGCAGTTGTCACCATTGAAGGCACTGATACGCTCCACAAACTTCCTCTTTCTCCACTGATTGTAGATCCTCAGACTGGAGAGGATGGGTGAGGCTCTGGACACTTCTCAGAACAGAAATGGGTTTACAAGTCCTTGGCACTAACTTTAGCACAACTTACATTTAGCCCCTGCTAAAGCAGGAAACTGTTTTATTGATGGGATTATGCTCCACAGCTAAACCCTCTGCAATCCATGGCTTTTACAGTTTTCCCAAACTTTAAAGGGATTGTGTTCATATTTAACTGTCTCAGTTGCATTGAACTACGGATTTATTCAAAGAGCCACTGGAACAATGTAATTTAACTTCCTGGTATTCAGCAAGCAACTCCTGCATAGTTTCAGAGCAAGGAAAGCATATATTGAAAGATACTACACCTAAAATACACAAAAGAGTGTGTGGGTATTGACACCTCATCTCTCTCTACCTCAGTGCTGGCTGGAGGGAAAGCCTGGAGTAACTTTCCAAAATAAAACACTTCAGAATAATTTATAGCAAACATCACTCAGTTTCTGGGGTCTCACTTTTCCTTTCTGCCAGTGTTCACATTAACCGTGTTTTAATGTGTTAAAGTTGCATTTATAAAGCAAAACTTTTCTCAAGTCAGAAAAAGTATGAAACATAATAAACTGCTGGGGACTTGATAATGGCCTTGCACTAAGAGTCCTTGCTATGTCAATTTCTATAAAAAAACTTTCATTATGACCATTTTTTTTCCTCAGAAACCCTACCTTTTTACAACTAACTGATGAACTCAGCATGGATTTGCCAGCTCTTTTTGTGCTGAAGTTTCATCAGCCTGTTCCTATGTCCTCATCCAGTATTGAAGAGATACAGAGGCTCACAGGCACGTTATAATTGGTTTTTTAAAACTAAGTACTTCTGTGACTATGCGTTGCTTATTTGCTTTTTATTTCTTGGTGTTAATGTTGCAAGAGGAAGAAGTTGCTTCTGGGGCAAAACATGTTCTGTCTTACCAGATGAAGTCTAACGTTTTAGCCACCAGTGCCAAACACAAAAGTTCTAAGAAAAATATGATAATCACAGTCAAAGCTGTTAAAACACTCTACTTCAAATTCCCAATAGCAGAAAAAGGAGAATAAGAGAAGACATCAATGGTTTTGTCTTTTCAAAACATTGCTTTTGTTTTTACTATTAGCTTTCATAACCTAATTGCTAATAAAAATATAAATCACCTGGTTTCAGGAATTCAGCTTTCTGGCTTGGAACTAACTCCACTGTATGAGCTAATTGTTCGGTCTGCTCTAAAACAAAAATGCAATGAAGACCTGTCTACAAATGAATCTTGTTTCTTGGTGGTGAGTAGAGTGTGCATTTGACACACACTGTGCCATTGTGCAAGATGTATATACTGAATTGTATTTCCCCATAAACAAGCAATGTAGACTTCCCAACAGTATTTAAGTGCTTTCAGGAAACAGTTCAAGTAATTTACGAAACAATAGTAGATCCTTTCAAGTAAGCAACTTCTCATCCTCATTAATGAAACACTCTGTGCTTGGCTCCTGAATTCACACTAGTGTGTAACCTAAATATTTAGTCTTCTAAAAGTTGTTCAGCACTCTATCATTAATGCATTAAAAAGAGGGAAACATATTGACTGGTGCAAGGAGCAAGTCCCGGGAAGGTACTTACCTGAATTTTTGAAGGTCTTCATCATGCTGCATGTCGCACTGTTTTAACAAAAGAGATTTCTTAATTAGATAGCACTGAGAATGCTGATTTCTTTTAGGGGGACTGATGGGAAGAAAAGTATAAAGTATTACAGCAGTGATGTCAATTGCTATTTAGAGTTAAGGTTGTTTAACTGAAGGAGGTTTCCCTTTTAATAACTGCCTTATTGAAAATAGTTCCTTAGGCTGCATTAGATGTAAAATTTTAGAATAGCAAATGGCTAAGGTGCTTTCTGCCAGACTTCTGTACAGAGCAACTACAAGACAAACTTCAAAGATTTACTTTGTTTTTGCTAGGAAACATTAATTTTGCAGATCATGGCAACAAAAGAAGAGGCACTTTTTTTCCAGTTCTAGTAGCAGTGTCAGCAGACCCCATTGCCTGTTTGGCTCTTGGACTTTGAGGTGGTGGTACAGAAGGGAGTAGTAAGTTTACACCATGCTAAAGTAGTGTTTGGCAAAGCTCTTATCTATAAAACTGGTAAGATGGAATTAATCTTTCACCTGTTAGATACATGTGAAAAGCTCTGTAACTTTTCAGCAATTCCCTAAAATATTAATACTTGCTGGCAGATTGTTTTACTTCTGAGTTTAAATATTTTATTTCTAGAATAAATTGCTAACTTGCACTCTGCCCTTGAAATAAGTGTAGGGGAAATCCTTTTGCTCCATGAACACACAAGGAAGAGCTCTTTTATTCTGCTCCTTGGCTTTTCTTAACGTAGACCCTGCCAATTAACAGCCCTGCCCTGTTCCTATGGTGACAGTTCCCACTGCGCGTCCCAAAGTAGATAACACACCATTGCCCTTCTGCCTCTGTCACAGAATCACTGTCAGTGTGGACAGGTGGCATTTTTTTCTTACTATGGCCTCTCCAAATGACACATCAGGAGATATTCCAGCCAAACGTGCTTCTCCCAAGAAAGCAGTAGTGATAGAGGAGGAACAACACGTGATGGCCAGAAGAGATTTCAAGCAGAACTGTTACCCTGTTTGTGCAGCTGGCAAGCAGCACTACTGATACTATTCTGAGAGTAAATCTTGGTTGATAGAACATACTCTATCACATTTCTATTTCTATTGTTGTAAAATATAACAGCAGTGTTTATTATTATTGTTATTGTTATTTCTGTTGTTATAGAATATTTTCTATGTTCTCTAACATTTCTGTAGCTTACAGGGCTCTTAAGAATAGGTGGAAGGATTGGTGGTGCTTGAACTCCTGACAACTTGGCCCTAGGTATATTCACCTAATTTGAATGCATTTGGGAGGGAGAGTGAATCTCATGTAGCTTCCTCTGAGCATTGTACTTCTACTGAAATGCAGAGACATGATGGACATGTTTGGAAGTGTATATTTCAAAATTATTCTTGTTGTCAGATTGTGCAGTTGCCTGATAATGTCAAGCTTTACTTTCCTGTTTTCAGTGTTTGAAATATCACCATATTTGTTGCTTAGTCTCTTCCAGATTGCCCAAAGCACTGTTACTTCATAAACAAGGGCTCAGAAAAATCAGATTTAGCGGGAGCCTTGGTCAGTAAAATCCCGTTTAGCCATCCAAAGTGTGTGCCTGGTGTAATAGAGATTCTTCGACATCAAGTGGCATATAACACTCTTATTAGCAGCTGTGTCTCTGACAAGCATAGAAATGAAGGTAAATTGTGTGGTTGGGAGTGACAGCAGAGTATTAGAGAGAAACTAGCTGGGTGTTAACAGATTTTACTGCTCCCTTGCCAAAACTGTCATTACTTGTGAAGTATTGTACATGATAAAAAATTCTTACCACTTTATTGCATTTTTTTTTTACTATGTCCTAGGCCTGACACTTCTGTAAGTATAAACTAAGTTGTCAAAGTAATGAATAATTATATTCTACTGCATCAGTATTTTTTAAATTCTGGCATATGTTTCAGCCAAAAAGAGCTCAGGTTCAATGGGTTGATATCACTAAACAGAAATTCTATTTCTAGATGATTCAGAACTGCTTTACTTTGAAGTGGTACCACACAAGAACACCAGCTTTTGTGTCTTTTTCCTTCATCCTGTGAAAGAGAATTTAGCCTGTGGTATGTGTGGAATAATTGATACTGTCCTCTTTACTGAGCTGGCAGAGATTTGGGTCTCTCTAGGCTCCGGCACCGTGCTTCTGAGTTACAAATACATGCCAAGGGCCACTCTCAGTGGTGTGCAGCCCACGAAAAACATAATGTAGCACTTGGATATAAACTGCTTACTGCAGGGTGTTCTGTACTCTGAATAAAACAAAGTAAATGCAAATATTTAAATCCTGTTCTGTCTTGGCCCGCATTTAGTTAATAAGTGGTAACTTCTCTTTGTGGTTTATTAGGAAAAAGCAAGTAATGCAAATGCATTGCTGCAAACCCCTGTCCCCTGACTTTCGAGCATCAAATGAAAGGATGGTTTTCAATGTTTGTAAGTATTTCAAAACATGCATTTTTTGTTCTGTTCCTTCTTAGTGATAATTGATGTTATGACCTCCAGAGAAGTCCAGTGTTGCCTTCATTTAAATCCTGAAGATCCAACTCTAAATTCTAGCAATGATTTCATAGTAAGAGCTGTGAAGCGGTAAGTAGTTTTAATTTATTTCATAACAGCTGAAATGAACATCAGATGTCCATTTAATGGAAACATCATGTGCTTTCATAATGCCATATACTCAGCAACTGGAAAACTTCACTCTAGTAAAAAGTTGTAATACAACACTGGGCATAAGTTACTTCAGTGTCTTAAGTATCTCTTTCAAAAATTTTAAACAATAATAACAATGACGTTTCTACTAGAAAGCACATGGGAGCAGGGAAAGATTTTTTTATGAAGAGTTTTACCTTTTCTGCCTTTCTCTTTTGTAAATATGCTTTTCTGAAGACACTGGATGATGACTAGTGTAGCTGAGAATACCATGGAAAGGTCTCTTTACACATTTACCTAACAGCAGTCAGTGCTTCTTTTCAGAAAGTGAGATGGATGTGGCACATCTACAGCACTGTCTCTGGTTTGTTTTCTGAAACGACTTCCAAGAGAGGCAAGTTGTGATACATGAATGTAAGCTAGAGGAAAAGGTCTGAGAACACTAATTCATGTGCCAAAAACTAGTATACAGCCATCATCTCTTTGATGACAAGATCATCAGTGCAGGCTGCGTTTTCAACCCAACTTTAAACTAGGTACTACTTTTGGAACCATGTTAAGAGTGGGGACAAAAGCCTCCTTTATTGTAGATAGTATTTTAGAAAAGATACCCTCTATACCTGTGTTATACCTGCACAAAACATGAAAGTTACAATTATAAAACTCAGCAAGAATGAATATATTTCAACTGTACTAGTTTAGGTTTTCATTAGAAGCATCCTTATGACTTTTTTTTTTCCCCCGGAGCAAACCCTCCCATTCTTTCAAAGCTTCTTTGCACCACTAAGGTCAAAGATCCAGCATTGGATTTCAGCGTGTCAACAGTTTGGTGCTGCGGGTGTAGTTTATATTGTGGTTACAGTGTAACACAGGGTTGTACAAGGCAAAAAGATCCAAGCAGGTAGAGCTGTTTTTCATTCCAGTGTCAGCCAGGCTTTAAAAAACAGAAGTACTGTAAAGAATGGATGAAATCTGTAGTAGTGACTAACGTGTCATTTCCTTCTTCAGCTGCATGTCAGTCCCAGTTGTCATGAGAGCTATTTTCAGGAATGCTGCCAAGGTGAAAGCTCATAGTGAAACACAAGACGCAGATGCAGACACAAAACAACAACCTGAACTGCCCTCTGAGCAAACTACAGATTCCAACAGTCTCCAAGAAAGCCTTTCTGTGGCTGATCAGCATGATCTGGCAGTGACAGATAAGGCAAGTGTTACAGGCAGCACAGAAGAGAATCTCTCCACAGCCAAACTGGGCACTCTAGGTGATAACATGGAAAAAAGTAACCCCTCCCTAAGTACAGACACTTTGTGCAGAGTGGAGGAAAATTAACTCCATAGCTAGTGTGTTCTGATACACAAAATCCATTGTTTGATAAGCAAAAAGAAAGTCTACTAATTTGTGAATGCTGTTTCCTCTTTGCACACTATTAAATATGTAGAAGTAATACCCTTGAATTTGCATTTTTAAACATCCAAATTTGGTGACCATTACTTCTGCCACAATATGGTACAAATCTGTCTAACATATGTGACAGTCTCTACAACAACATGTGCACTTGTAGAAAAGTAATGTTTATCCATGTTAACATTTGTTAAATAAATTGAGAAAAAGTTACCTGAGTAATTTTGTATGTACACAATTAATGCAGACAGCCCTATTTGTCCACTATTTCAGAAACAGGTTCAATAAGACTCTTAATTGGAGTTCTGTTTACCCCTAAAGCAGAAGAGGTACTGAATGGCAAACAAAGTTATGCTCTATCACTTATGTGGCAGGATAACAGAGTCAAGAAAGTTGTAAACTCAGGCTCTGAAAACCAAGTAATTTTCACCTTAGTTTTCTTGTGGCCTCAAAGTATGAAAGCGTTTTGTCATTTTACTTTTATTTCTGAAGTACAGTTAAGTTGACTGTTCAAAATTTTAGGTTGTCTAGACTTGCTTCAGCTCAGATAAGAAAGAGGGTTACAAGCAACTTAAAACAAGCAAACTCTTAACTTACTACACATCGGTTTAATTAGTGTAAAACGGAGAGAGGCATTCACAAAGAAAGAACTTCCTGAACAGAGCAATTTACAGCTACAGTTAAGGCAAGCAACGAGAAAGTGAGTCAAATATAGAATGTTGGCACAGGAATAGAGAGTGGTCAGAAATATGCATGTGTGGCTGATGTGTTTCTAAGCGGTGGTGAAGAAGCCTGGCTTCCTTGAAGAGTTTGAGAAAAACATTATGGGAATGTGGGAAGGAGTGCAGGCTTTTGAGGGCCTGACTAAATATAAAAATAACCCAAGGGATGTTCATTAGACTGGAAGCATGTTCAGTGTGGCCTGATAGGGTAAGAGTAGATGGTCTGTAAGTAAAACAATGGAAGTGTCAGTAATTCTGCATCTGAAAAAAATGGTGTATTTTCAGCAAAAGCAAAATAAATAGAACTGTAGAAGGAGGAAAACCTATTTTTTTAGCTGTGAAAGTGCATGGCATAGTGGTTACAGAAGATAAGAGGAATAATTTGACAAAAGGTGAAAAATTCCTGTGTTTTATATAGTGACTAGAGAGGGCCACAGCACTCGAGGAACCGGCAGCAAGTCCTGTTCTATTTTGCATACACTTAGCACATCATCAACAGCAGCTTAATCTGCAAGAGCAGCTTGTCATAGCACTCTTCGGATAGTAGTGGGGACCTAATTAATGGACCTGCTTCATTTCCAAACTCCCCCCAAGAGAAAGTGAGTGTGAAATGAGAGATTCTGATGCAGAACAGAAACATGTTTAGTAACTCCTTGGAGAGCTTTAGAAGTCATTGCCCCTTTCTGTCAGTTACCTTAAAGATTGAAAGTGAGGGGGTTTGCCAGGAGCCAAAAGCATAGTGAAGATTTACAGGAATTACTTTTAGGGGAAAGTACCAAAATCAGATTTTCCTAAAAGAAAGTGATGCATTGAGATAATTTTAAACACCATGAGACACACAAATTAATGTTGCAGTTGCTGGACATGATGGAGTATATCCAGTGATAAACCCAGCTGCTCTACCAGGCAAACAGTCTGCTTTTTAACCCAAGCAAGTGTTGACCTTTCAGGAGCTGTGCACTCAGACTGCAAGGAACCAGCCTCACTATTATTTCTACAAATGTTTTCACTAGAGCTGCTGCAGTCTTCTTCTTTTCCATCTTTAACTTCCTTGGACTCTGTCCCAGCTGAAGCTGTGTGATTAAGGTCCATGTCCTGAAAAGAGTCCAAAATGTGTCCAAGATGTGGCTGTTCTTCAATAGAATTCAGGTACTTAAGCACATCTTCTTCATGCTTTCCAACCACATCAAGAAGATTATTTATCTTACTTAAAGCAGAATCATGTCCATTAAAATGACACCAGGATGAGAGAGCACTGAAAAGTGAACAACAGCAAAAGTGATTATACATTTCTGCACAGACCTCCAGCTGGTGAAGGCAGATAACAATGTGACAAGATACCTATGCTACATAAATGTATATTTCATTCACATTTTATGGAAAGTTCAAGCAGCACAACTAACCATTAAGCTTAAAGATATAGGTTCAGTTAATTTTGGAAGAGCAACTGAAGGAGGTATTGTAAGAATGATCACTCTACAACCAAGTAGGCAAATCCATGTAATTCAAGACCTGAGAATTCTCAGGTTGCTGACTTCGGACAGTTTTACAATGCACCTTTTTTTTTTTCTTTTAATTGAAACAAACAAAAAGCTGCACGCATGTTCCCTTCATCCACCCCCTCCTCATGCACTTGACCTTAAGGAGTTTGTCACCTACTTCAGGGTTCCTTTGAATTGGCCACATGTAATCATCAGCTGGGCACCATGTCTGTAACCTTGATTAAAGCCCTTCTGGAGTGCATGTTCCTTCCCAGCCTCGACTCCATCCCTATAACCTTCCTGTAATAAGAGCAGTGAAACAGGTTGTTCACAAGATGACAAATTGGACCTATGACAAATGCATGACAATAATAAAAGTTTAAACAAGTATTTAGTCTCTTAAATTACAGCCTCTAGATTTGAGCATCCCTCACAGCTACACCTCCGCTGCCAAACAAAAACATGCTCTTTGCAGTGCATTATGATTTACTGATGTGTAAGGTCCAGTTCTTGCCCAAAAGGATCCCCAGAAGGTCAAAGAATAGGGAAAATATTTTTAGAAAGATCAAAAAAAACCCACAAAAACAAAACCAAAAACAAACCAAAAAAACAAATCTGCAAGAAAGCATGCTTGCTTTTATGATGACCAAGTCCTTTATGAAAAATTAATTTAAGAATATCACATATAGACTTCTTTTTTGTAGCTAAAAAATACATAAGCTGGCAAGCCTCCCCTTTAGCAGAGGTACATTTCTGTCTGTAATCCATCTACCTGTTCTTCCTGATCTAATTGTTGAGCATTGCTCTTTTATGTGCTGGATCTCACTCAATTGAATTCAAGAGTTACACCAGAAAAAAAAGGGCAGTGATGGACTGAGTCACATATAAGTACATATAACATTGTGACTGCTTTCTCCAAGAAACAAGATTGCAATGCAGATTAATTTCTTTACATTCTAATCACATTACGATACAGCAGAGAATAATTCTTAACTTTTTTCCCACAAAAATTGTGAGTTGTAAGAATGAAAACTCGTATTTGCTCACAACAGAAGAAAATTGGTGGCCTTGCTAGAAAAAATAGTCAGGAACACAAATATTTGTGGGGTTTTTTTGTTGTTTGTTTGTTTTTTTTTTTTTTTCCAATGTACAACTCTAACTTCAATAACACTTTCTGATTTTGCAGTACCTACTCATAAACATCCGAGGGATTTGTGCAAGGACACTGAACAGCACCTGTGAGCAGACAGGCCCCGCTGTGAATGACAATGTATCTGCTGAACTAACTTGTTTTGTCCCCTGTGGAACTCCAGGGAGGCAAGGGCTGTGAAAAGCAGCTTTTATAAAACACGTTTTTCACTAGGAGAATAAATTAAACACGACACAGACCACAATGCCCAATTGTGGTTGCACCTGGAGTCTCACATCTTACAACCTGACTGGTGAATAACTCTATTTAAACCCCCAAAACATGTCATATTTCTTTATTGGGGCTGCTGAGCTGTGCTGGCCTACATTTGCTAGGGGTTGCATCACAGTTCAGCACTGCCTTTTACAAATGCATGTGCTTGTGAGGAGGGATCCAATGTCTTTTGGTAAAACAATACTTTGCTGTGATGACTATTAAGAAGAGTTCCTGTAAATTCAGAAGAAACTAAGCCACAAGAACTTTCAAGCAGCCACTCTTACCTCTCCCTTTAAAACATCCAAATGTATATCAGGGTATGTATCAGTAATTCTAAAATGGCTGAAAAGACTATTAAATCATTTTTATAGAAATACCTTCAATCTCTTTCCCATGGTGCTGTTCCATTCCTTCTGTAGCAGGTCCATCTCATCTGCATCTTCATCAAAAATATCCTCGTTGGCTTGGCTGACTGCAGCTTGTACCCAGGACATGGCAGCAGTGAGTGTCCCGTGACCTCCGTTTGTGCGGCAAAAACACCACCGAGAAACTCTCCCAGGTCCCTCTGGTGAAGTGCCAGGTCAGAGGCACAGGACAAACACGGGAGTTCCCAAGAGAAGCTGGTATGGAGCTGACCGCTGGGAACCTGGAGCTGTTTGCCAGCGGGGTGCGCCTGGTCAGGAAAACACAGGTCACTCAGGAAGCAGCTTTTGGGATATGTGGGGGCAGCTTAAGGGGGTTTCTTCCCACCCTAAGGCAGTGCCACAGGGCTGCCAGGCTGGCGTCCCTCGGTGCTGCCGCACTCCAGGGGCAGCCTGCGGGCCGTGCCCTCGTCACACACAGGTTGTATCTGTGACACATCTTGGTCTGTTCGTCTGTTGTTTGTACAGTTACCCACGCACAGGGCACCACCCGCAGAGTTAGTAACTGGGAAGGACTTTCCCCCTTTGATTTTCAGTTTTTTACTGACGCCAAATACTTAACAATCTCCTAAACCTTGAGCAGAAACAGCCCTTTTAATTTGACTAAAGGATCAGCAAATTCTACCGCAGGGGAACGAAGAAGCTTTCGGATTACTCCCTTTCTTGCCCAGCGAGGAAAACCTTGAGAAGCCTCTCACAACGCGCAGAGGAGGAAAGCGCCGAGGGCCCCGCGGCACGGCCGGCGAGGCCGCCACCCGCCATTGCACGGCCGAGCAGGCGCCCCGCTCCCCAGCGGCAGCTCCCCCCGTGCCGGCGGCAGCCGCAGCGCTCTTTCCTTCCCTCTTTCCCCCTCGTTTTCCCTCCTCTCTTTCCCTCCCTGCTCCGCTCCCCGCGCCGATCCCTCACCACGCCGCCAGGGCGCCGCCATCTTTACTGCGGGCACGTGGCCCCCGCCGCCGGAAGTGCCGGTGCGGCGGCGGCCATGTTGGATAAGGGCAGGCTCCCGCGGGCGGGCGCCATGTTGGATAAGGGGAGGCTCTCTCTGGCGGGCGCCATGTTGGGTGAGGGCAGGCTGCCGCGGGCGGGCGCCATGTTGGGTGTGGGCGCTCCCGGCCCTGGGGTTCGTCTCCTTTTCACCCATAAGCTGTGGAGTTTTGTGTAAAAAAATCTGGCTTGTTGGCGCGGGAGTCCCCCAGGAGGTGATGTGAGGCTTTCTCTTAAGCTATCCTCTACAAGATCTAGGTGTTGCATTGATAAATCCTTGTTAAAGTGAGAGGTGCCAACGTGAGGCGAGTGTCTCGTTGCTCACAGCAGGTCCCGAGCCAGAGCTGACCTCTCGATGAACCTTCCAACCTAATGCTATGTTTAGCCATGTATCTTCTTATTTGCCCAAATTCCGCTTAATTAGTGTATTTGTTATTGTGAGAAACAGAGTCTCCAGCCCAAATGGGTTTTCAAATAAGAGTTTATTATATGGTAAAAGCAAAACAGCGCTGGGTGAGGGAGGGGGCTCTGCTCCGCCAAAACCGCACACACAGGCAGGGTATGTCAAGGGTTTATAGAGTGACTTCATACATACTACATCATATGAACACATACTTTTTGTTCATTTACTGTCTCAGTAATGACTTCACTACAATTCATATAGTTCCTGACAAAAATTACAAGAATTTAGGGAGTCTAAATGACTTAACACCGGTCTTACCATAATTCATGTATCCCCTGATAAAGACTCAACTGACCTAGACCTAGTCTTCCATAATTCATGTATTCCCTGATAAAGGGTTAGATGACCCCTAACCCCAGTCCTCCATAATTCTTTGTGGGATGTAGTTGAACTAATCTATTTGTTTAATTTCTTTTATGGGGGTGCAATTAACTCATTTGTTTCTTTACTGACGCGAATCGTATCTATACTTATCACATTATGAATGTATCTATCTGTATTTAGAAACTAGTCAAGGCTATGTGGGATAGGCGGCTGGCCTTATTAGAGGTTAATTTATCTATCTTTATTTGACAGGAGTTGGTCCAAACTGACCCCTTGATTTTCCTCTGAGTCCTGGCCAGGCTGTGGGCGAAACCCAAGGAGGGAAGAAAGACAGGTACTTTCCACACTAAATAAGTGATGTGAGTTATTAGTTTAACAATACAAAAGCTGGCTCCTCTCACAGCAAGGACTGAGCCCTCACCGGCCAGTGGATTTCCCAGTTGCTGGGGGTGGTTCTCCAGCCCTTGGCTGTGGTCGGGGCTCCCCAGCTGGGTGATGGAAATGTACTAGACAGGTAACTGGGGTGTATCTTTCTTAATCACTATAAACACTCTTTGAACTAATGATTACATGCATTGTTGAGTTTATCCTTTTATAATCCGTTGCTGCTTTTGTAGTTCTTTTCTGTTTTGCACTCTAGTAACTCTTTGAGGTTGGTGTCTGTGTGTGTGTTGTGCTGACCCTCGTGCCCAATGGCACACGGTGGTTCCATGGGCACTGCCCTCCCAGTTCCCTCATCCCTGCTGTGTCAGGGACCAGAGTCGTGTCTAGGGCCCTGCCGTATTTGGTGGGTTTGCACTCAGGGTAACACAGTTCAGGATCACAGAGAAAGTGAAATTTCTCATCAAATTTTCTGCAGCAGAAGAATTGAGAGCTCTTTAAGAAAACTGAAACAGCAGTGGTCATGTGACAAGCCAAGGCCCTGACTTCGGAGTAAAATTATATGATACATTTTTGCTCATCCAAAAGCCACAGTGAGTGGCCAGGCAGGCTTGGCTCATATTTTTAAATAGCAATAAAGAACTTCAAAGTTCTTCAGGGAACTAGAAAAAAAGCTACAAACTATTCTTGCCTTTTGTGAGATAAATGAGGTCACATCTTCCGTGAAACTGTGCATTGTATTTTGCCACTGACTCAATGTATCAGCTGACAAATTGTGACTAAACAATTTTACAAGTACTGCAGCAATTACATAAGCAAAACCAGAATGAATTCAGCACCACGAATCAAATTCCATGGCAACATGACAGGCCCTCCAAGTCACAGGAGATGAAATGTAAGGGAAACTGATTTGAGACAATTTATGCAGAGAGACAGCAAAAAACTCTCTATAGAAATGAGCTACTTCATTTTATTTCTTCCTAAAGCCACATTCCAGCCATTTCTCTTTCCTGTACAGATATCAATTCCTCTGAGGAGCTCATCTCACTGCCATAGCTTTCTTCAGATAGGTCAACTCAGGTGAAAAATACATCTCAAAATGGGAACTGTGTTATAATTTTAATTATGTAGCAATTGCAAACTGATCGCATTGGTATATTGGAAGGTTTTTAAAGTCTCACCTGGCTGTGGAATAATAATACCAAGGTCTATTCCTGTTATTGATAAACATGATATCATCTGAAATTAGCTGTCAGTTCTGTTCCCAGAACTCTATAAAAATTTCATATTTTGAGTATTTTTCTGATTAATGTAACTAATTAAAACTTTTATTTTTTGTGAACTATCATATTCCATTGAGGAGCACCCTTCATCACAGTGTTTGGCAAAGTCACTTCCAGTTTATTAAAGAGATTGTGAGTTCATAATTTGGCCATGGGAAAACTTGCACATCTTCTGAGAATCATCATGTTGAGTAGTGGAATAGGTTTTTTTTTTCTAGCAAGAGGAGTATATAATGCTGAGGATTACATTTTATCCTCATGCAATATTAGCTTCTCAAGAAAGTTCTCAGAATATATTAAGACATAAGATGGTGTAGTCTGCGATCACTTGAGAACAGAAACCCTCCATCATCCCTACCCCCATATCCCTGTGCAATCCTTCCAGCTTCGTTTCAGAACCTAAACCAACACATTCCTCATTGACTGATGGGGTAATGACAATTACTAGTAGCGCCTACAAATGCAATAGATTTTTTTTTTAAATCTCAAATATTGACACCTTATCTTTGTGTTTGAAACAAGTGTTTGTCTGTAGGCGTGTCTGCCCCGTGCCTGTGAGTGTTGTCTGCAGGCTCACGAGTGTGCTGCAAATTCACTTCAACAAGGGCACCAGGCAGTGTGGTAAGGATTTCACACAAATCCGTCCCTCAGAATCTAGGAAGTAATCTCTTGGATATCCTACAGTCTTGCCTTCATAAAGCTTTCAACACCGAGCTGAGTGAGCTGCATGTGTGTGGAGCTGCCCTGATTGAAATGCCAATATTCTCTCTTTCTCTGGGCTCTGAGATTTACTATTGCACTAAAACAGAGGCATTCCCTTGCATACTAAACTGAAGTGGCTGTGAAGAACAGCCACTGAAACCCCTCATTTATTTCATGGTTTTGGTGTAATTGGCGTCAGCATTCAATCCTTTCTACTGGCCTATTCATTGTCTCCCTCTCCTGGAGATTCAGTCTGTATTCAGTGTACAGCAAATTCAGTACTGAACTGCAGCGCCTTCCCTCTTGAAAGGAAAAGGAAAGAAGAAATCACCCTATAATTACAAGAAAAGCTTCTTTTCTTTTTTTTTTTTTTTAAGTTTTAGGTATTTCCCATAATACCCCCAGCAAGCAACCCACACCACCTCCCACATCCCCCGGTCTGAGGCTCTTTTGAGAGACAATATGTTAAGAGGATATTTATCTATCTCTCTGACTCCAAATAACTAGTGCCAGAGGCAGGTTAATACAAGTATTTCTGAATAATTCATGGAATGATTGATGGGCAAAAAATACTGCAAAGAGTGTATTTTGGGCATATTATTTGATCAGCAGCAATAAAACTGCTCTTTTTGTAAAGAACATAAATAATTTATTTTAGTACTAAAGGATGAGAGTTCCTGTGATGCCTGATTTGCAGGAATGACCTGACCTGCTCTAATCAGAGACTGGGAAATGTGAACATGAGTGGCATGCAAGGACAGGAAAATCACCAAGGGTCACTGGTACCCATCAGTCCTTCCACAAGAGTAGGGACCAAGAAGTGTTTGAAATTGGGACAGAAGAACTGGTGTACATGAAATAAAGAGAACAAGAGGGCAGAGTTGGCTTGCGTCGTTTGAGGAAATAAAGGCAAATATTACCTGTAGAGAATGGGAAGGCATAGAACGTGGAATGTAGCCTGCAGATAAATGCAATTTTATGGGGAAAAGTGTTGGTACAAAGGGTATATTTTACTACTGAACACACAACGATCCTGATGCTCTTTTTATCGTAATGCAGACTGTGTGGGAAAATGGTCCTCCAAAATATGGCATTTTAGTATCTCTCTGCTGTTCGTGGGACAACTCCTCTTCTGCAGCTGTCTCTGACATTCATGTGGTAGCAGATGTCACTTGGGAGGACTTAAAAAGGCCCTAAGGCCCCCCATTTCCACTGCCCAAGTGGAAAGACAGTCTCAGCAACTGCCGTGGGCTTGGATTCCACAGTGGCATCTGGTCAGGAGTCAGTAGATTCAAAGAAGCTGAACCCAATCAAAAAAGTGAGGTAGATGGTAGATGTTCTGTTTTTACTTCGTTCAGTGGATTTTTGCTAAGTATTTAGACCAGAAAAGTAGAGGTACTGTGTGAAAATATCTGCAGAATCTAAAGCTCGCCCTGCAAAAGAACACTGCTACTAAGTTATGTAACAATGTGTATCACTCATTCATTAAATATCAATAAATAATTTAAAATTTTCTGTAATTTGAAATGCTCCTGGAATTATATCCATTCTCCTGGGGTTTTTTCTTGGCATACACTGGTAAGGGGGATTTTGTGGGCTTTCTTTGGTTTAAACTCTCGATTTAAGAATTTTTCTTTGCGTTCATTAGCTTTAAGAGAAAATGGAAGAACGCTGGATAGTGGATCATCATTTGACATTATTATCAGGGATGGAGAAAAGCAAGATTCCTTAAAGGGAGAAATATTCTTTGGCAAATTAGCTGCTGGTTTCTGAATCTTCTTCCTGAGGGAAGAGCCGAGGGAACAGGATGTTCTGTCCTTCCCTTCACCAAGCTGGGGGTAGGTTTACAAACATCCAGGCCATCCCTGCAGTAGCTCTTGTGCCCTGGTTTTGAGCTGAAGGGTGTGGTGGTGAGATGTGGGCCTGGGATGCAACTTGGGTTTTGCTGGCATTGGTTGAACAATTAGTTGACTCAGAAGGAAGGATTTCACCCCATGGGAGGTGCAGGGGTGGGTTCTTCAGTTCCGTTTGACGTCTGCAACAAAAAGAACCCTCTGTCAAATTTTTATGGGTAATTGATGTGCTGCTCCCTCTTTGGATCAGACTTTGTGGCCTGACCTTAAACATGGCACTGTCTTTCCGCTGTATACATCTTCCCACTCCGTAACAGAAAGCAAGGAACTCCACAAATTCTGAAGCTCAAATAATGAGAATTTGTGTGTGCATATGAAACACGTTACACAGTATAGTCCCATAGAAAAAAAATCACAACAAATGTACTTTGGAGTAAATGAATGAACGAAATTTAAGACTGATATTGCAAAATAAATTTGGACTTGCCTTTTTGTTTGTTGTTTTTTTTTTTTTTTTCTTTTTGGTGGGGGAATTCATTAGACTGTGAAAATTAATCTCACTGTGCATAGTACCCCACTGGCAAACATTACTCACTGCAAAGTAATTCTGTTGTTTTGAGACTTTGTGTGTATACTGGATTGATTCAGTGTTTATTGAGAGTTTTTGTTTGCATCTCATTTATGTTTATGCCTACCAGATGGTCTTTATTTGTCACAGTATTTCTTAGGAATTTCTTTTTCTGTCTCGGATTTGAGTGCCTGCATGATGAAATTGTGAAAGAAGAGATTGAGCAATATTAAACATCACAGAGGAGTGATTGCTAAGGATAAAGAAAGCAAATTATTATTGCAAATAATAGGGTAAGAGACAAGCCTGAACTGATCTGGATTTTGGTTCTAGGGATAAGATCCTCAAGCAAAACATGTTATCTTAGTGTGTTCCTCGTGTTGCTTTAAGGGTTGTAAAGTTAGGAAAATGCTAAAGTGGATAATTTTCTAAGAAAGTATTTTTTTTAGTAGTAAGACTTCTTTTCTTCTTAACAAGTCATTAAAATCTCATTGCCCATGGCATTTCCACGGGGAAGCACTGTGTGTTGAACATTGTCTATAAGCATAATAGAGAAGTCTGATAAGAAGCAATACCTGCCCAGCCCTTCCTATCCCTCCTCCTCAGAATAGGAGACTGGTTTGTGTTAGATCCATTGGGCCAGTGGCTGGTGCTCGCTGTTGAGTGTTGCAGGGATCAGTGTTGCAAGGTGGCTTCTTGTATGACAAACAAATCTCGCCCCCTCCTTTTCGGGGAGTTTCACTGACATCTCTAGGGTTGTTTGCTCAGGCAACATTGGTCTTGCCACCCCAGCCCCTCCCTATTCCTTTCCCAATCCCCACATGGAATAGGAAAGGTGCACAACAATTTTGGAGTCTGTGAGAAATCTTTCATCATTTCAGGTAACAGAATAATCTTTTCCAGTCTTTAATGGCTGAAGCTCTAGAAACAGGAGTTACGTCATATGTCCTTATAATTTTTTTCCCCACAGTGGATAGCAGAAAAGGTTTTGACAAATTTCCAGCAAAAGGACGTCTTGCCATAAGATTCTTTGATAATCCCTCCATGGTCAGATATAGAAACTGGCATGAAAAGCTCATTGGTCCGTTAATATTGTAAATTCAGCTAACAATCAGATATGCTCTTCATGCAAAGTCAAATGAAAACATAACTAATACAGATCCATAAATATATATATATATGTATATATATATAGAGAGAGAGAGAGAGGGAGAGAGAGAGAGAGAGAGAATAAAACCGACTAACAGCCTTAGATAAACCGAAGAGGCAAAACTACTAACTCCAAAAGTCCTTCTGCTTCTGTCTTGAAGCCAGGTGAATTATCTTCCTTCAACTGTGAACCAGTAAGTCTCATGACAGGATGCTGAAGGAAAGCTAAAATAAATTGTCTTGAAAAGACACAATGCAAACAAGAATTAGTTACATCACAGCAAGTATGTACATAGAACAATGAAGGGAAGGCTGTGGTACCAGTTTCTTGGTATGGACTACAAGAGGAAAACTGATTTCTGGTAAACTGAATTGACTACAGAGTGACCAGAGAAGCTGGTAGATGAAATTGGTGGTGAAAGATATCCAGTAACATCTAAATCTGTCTCCTTAAGTCATTTGGTAATGACAATATTAACAGCAATCATGGTTAGAAGTCTCTCACTAAAATAAACAGAGCTTTGGCCGGAGCCTCCACTGCTTTCACATTGCAGGCTAAAGTAAACTTCCTATTTTCTCACCTAGGGTATGGTTCTTCTCGTTGGGAAGCACTGAGGGGAACCTGTGAAGAATCAGAGACTGTTCTATGGAAGGAGAAAGGGGGAACAAAGCAAAGACTGGAAGATTTGGAAAAAACGAAAACAGATCCCAGATATGTATGTCCAGATATTGATACAGTCTTGTGGAGGAATTATGAGTTCATTTAGCTCAACATTATTAACTACCCCAACTGTCTGGAATAAATGATTTAGCATTTCCATAGCTATAAAGAGCTAAAGGCTGCATTTGGAAGCAATAATGGCTGTTTACATAAGATTTTCAAATCCAGTTTCAATACTTGGCTATCTCCGTGCTGATCCAAATATTTAAACATTAATCTCCTTAAAGTAGCCTAAACGAGGCTGTGAAGCTCATGCTATATAACAGTCTTATTGCTGATGCATTACACATGAAACACTTCCCCATGTGCCTTTGTGCTGACTGTTATCCCTTAGTCAGCTGTAACTCCTGTGCCAGGAGATTATGGGAGTGGTGCCTGTTTTCTAAGACAGCCCCTCCCAGACACCAGCACGTGTCTGCTGGACATTATGTGCTATTAGAAGAAACTGGAAGAGGGGTGGGGGCTGCCTTGTGGTCTCTTATATCAATCTGTTGGTGGGCAATCTGGTAAGAAAGTGGTGCCTGAAACTCACTATCTTGCCACTGGCACCATGCTTGAATTGCTGTTGAGGTACAAGGTGCTCAAAGTCAATTCTTTAATTCTAAAAGGGCAAAACACGAGGTTTCTTCCCACAATCCCCAATGGAAAGAATATTAGTTTACGTTTTGGAGGTCTGGGGTCAGTTCTGGATGCACCCACAAATCTGACTAATCATTCTGATATGCAGTAGTCTGAGATTTGTCGAAAGTTATGTTTTTCTTGCTACTCCAACCAGTAGTGGCTGAATGAAGAGATCCTGCCTGCCCATGTGCTGTAGAAGTGTGTCTGACTCCATTACACAAAGTTCTGTTCTGGCTAAACTGGTGGTGTTAGTGACAGTGGGAGCCACACTGTGCTCTGCCTATGTTTGAAGGCTACATTTAATGCAGGGTTTTTCTTCTGCCCCTTGCAAGATCTCCGTGACTCAATTCAGACAACTTTATTTCTTCTGTGCAGGTATTTACACATCTGAAGAAGTCATCTTTAGCTCCCCTTGTGGATGTTGGTTATAAAGAGCCAATTTAAAGGCATGATTTTTGCCGCAGCCAATTGTTGCCAAGGAGGATCCGTTTTTCCTCCATTGACTCTAAAGGTGCTCATGACTGTTAGCTCATTTGCTCACATAAACCAAAAAATAACAAGGAATGGTTATTTCAGGGAAGTCTGAACACAAAAAAGTAAAGCTGGATGAGGTGAATCTCACTGTAGGTCTCTGTACGTAGAAGCAGAGCTGACTTCTGCTTGAATTACACCAGCCCAGTTAGAGCAGGCCATGTAATGGAGCGAATTGCAGGAAGAGCAACCAAGAATAGATTGCTGGAAAAAATTAACAAACCCAGTCATACCAAGATGAATAAAAGCATCCCCATCATCTAATCTGATCCACTAAGTTGGATCTAGGACAACCCTTCTTTAGGATTGATATGTTACTGATGAAAAGGGAGAGCTTTCAACATAAGGTGTTGGGAGAACAAGTGGAATGACAAGAGCTTGGAAAAAGTTTATAGAATATAAGGACTGAATCTTCTTTGAAAAGCTTGAATGTAATTTTTTTCTTCTTTAGATACCTTGAATATTTTTTTCCTTTTTTTCTGTATCTGGGGATTTCTTGTGCCCTTGCAACTCTTTTAGTTTACTTTTTTTTATAGCTAGTCGGCACACAAGCCCCTTTTTCTTTTGCAAACTGAAGCTTATTGTTGCAATTAAAAAGAGATGCAACAAAGACTTTCTTCCAGAGACAAGGTTTCCCACCCCCCAGGATAGTCTGTTAAAGCAATAACATCAATGTTTAGACAAATTCACCACTTTTTCTTCCTTTTATGAAAGACAAGGAAAAAACCAAAACAATAAAAACCTTTCCCAAACCCTGTATGAGGCTCGCGTTAAAAGACTTTCATCATCTTCATCAGAAAGAACCAAGATATCAGTAGCTGAGTTCAGTAGCCTTGCTCAGTAACCTTACCTGTATGGGTGAAAATATTAAAGCATTTAAATTACATTGGTGGCAGGAATATTCTCATGAGCTACAACTGACTGATTCTGTCACAAACAAGAAGCAATCCCTCCTCATCCTTCAATAATACTGCAATGCCTGTGATTCCAAGGCACATGCCACTTGGGAGACTTTTTATCCTGGTAACTAATTAGCATCTGATTTATGAATGCTTCACATCAGGAAAGGAATTTATTGGAAAGAGTCCTTGTCAGAAAGTTTTCATAAGCAAAACTTCACAAAACCTCTTTGCAACCAAAATTATTTCTTAATTCTATGAAGAGGGGGAAAAAAATTACTGTAGAGCTCTTTCGAGTCCCAGGTGACTTTAGCATTACTGTTATTTGTGGCTTTTTTTTTTTTTTTTTGTAGGTTTTGTAGATTTTGTTTATTTTAATGTTTCTTTGAGGAAGAATTGTTAGGTGCAGCACATCTCAATCATACTTGGACTTGGTATATTTTTGTATAACATCCTGGCATGTAATGAGGACTCTGGGTTTGTTTTGTTTTGTTTTTTTAAATGGTTTTTGTTTTGTTTTACTTGGTTTTTATTGGGTTTTTTTGTTTCATTTTGTTTTTGTTTTTGTTTTTGTTTTGTTTTACTTGTGGTTTATTGTTTTGTTTTTTGTTTTGGTTTGGTTTTGTTTGGTTTTTTGTTTTGTTTTTGTTTTTGTATTGTTTGATTTTTCTTGTTTCCTTGTTTTGGTGGGGTTTAAGTTATTATTTATTTAAGGGTTTTCTCTGACTTAATGATATTCCCGTTCTTCTAGCTAGCCTTTGACAGAATGAATTTCAGAACCTGCTGTCCCAATGTGCTACAGCATGTCAGAGCCTCTGCTCTGAAGTTCATAATATTGAAATGTTAACTGAAGAAAAATAAGAGGAGTTGTTTTGAAGGAACTGCTGCAGCCTGGCTATTGTGTGTGCTCCTTAGTATAAATACAGGTATAAAAAAGTTTGGATCTTGACTGAGCTGCAGCAAGAAGAATGGACATGAGTTACATTTTTTAAATTATTTACAATTTCACAGTGTCTGTGACTTTAAATTATTGATGCCAGTGACAGCTACTGTCAATGAGACAAAGCCTCCACTGAAACAGCAGCAGCCTACTGTGGTGTTCAGTGCTTCCACTCTTTCTTATTAAGGAAAAATGTCACTTCTTTCATCGCAGGAGAGCAGAAAAAAGGAAGCAAGATCATTATTAAAGGAGAACTTTCCTGCAAGAGCCTTTGATTACAGTGTTGCTCTCAGAACTCCTGGGATAACAAACATGTTCTAACTAAGCATGAAAGGGACTGGTCCTGGCAGTAAGTGGCTGCATAGTGTTGGCTCTAACATATGTTTTCACGTGTAGGGTTACAGCAGCAAAAATGTGCCTGCTGGACCACAAAGGATAAGGCAGCTCTGTGTTTTAGAGAGGCTTTAGGGGGCACATTTTTCCCCACCTGTGTCCTCATTCAGGCAGGACAATGGCATTAGCTTTCCAGATGTGGTAGAAACACTTGCACCTCTGTCGATAAGGCAGCTACAATCAGGAGCACCACAGATCATCTGTCTTCTTTATTGCTGCTGCTCTCTCCTGCTGGTCTGTGCAGCTGTAATCTCCCGAATCTGTCTGTCTGTGTCTGACAGCTTCCTAATAAAGTTTGGTTGCTTGAGGTGCAAAAGGACAGGCCTGCTCGAAGTGTGGTGGTGTGGGGCTCTGTTTTTATTATTTCTTCATTCAAGTTCAAAGCAACCACACACCTGGTGAAATTCATGAAGACTAGAGGAGAACCTGGTGTCATTTAGATCTGGCAATTTGATTGAACCCATTAGTGCTGAAAAGAGAGAAGATCCTTGATGTGAAAGCACCAGTGAGCCATGTGGGTGTGCTGAATATGTGCTTGCAGAGCGGAAGAGAGCTGTGTGGAATGTGAAATTCCATCCTGTACTGCCGGGGATCAGGTGCCAAACTGCATAAAGACAAGTGGTGTATTAAGAGTGGGGAACAATTGAAGAGCGATTCTCAGCAGATAATGAGTTTCAGCAGAGGAATAGAATCATGCCTGTTTTGTGTCCTCTTACGTGTACAGACAGAAGGAGAGAATCAAAAGTCTTCTGCTGTCATTTGGAAAGTAAAGATCAGCTTAATGACTTACAAAATAGTAATAGGCACATGGACACATGCCAAGAAGCCTGCAGAGCTGTGGGAAATGAAGTGTGCTTTTATGGTTCAGGTTAAACCTCACTAAAATGGACTTGGATTGCTATTGAGGCAATGGCTGCAGGTCACCCGAATGTCAGTTCTACCACCCCAGAGGATCCAAATGGGGCTCATCTGTATAGAAGGACCCGCAGCTCTGCAGTTTGACGTTGCCCAGGGCACTGGCCTCGGGGACTTAGCCCTGGCCTCTCAGCCATGCAGAGGGGCCTGAATCAACATTGCTCAAGGGGCTAGTCCCTTCTCACAGCACAACAGCCAGAATACAGAGTGTTTGTCCTGAGCCCCAACAGATTTACTGTAAGATTATCTAAAAAAAAGAAGGGTTTTTTTCCCCACTCCTTCAGTGATTTAACACTGTGTTTTAACAATGTACCACAAGCACACTCAGGATAGTCAAGAAACAAAGACGGTGACAGAGAGCTAAGCTCTTTGGCAATGCAAGTGTGCCACACAAGACTTAGAGAGCCAAGAAAAGACTTACATAGCTGTGTTCGTGTGGTAGCAAATGAATGTTAAGTGGAGACTTGAAGCGGTCAACAAAAAAACCCCGAACAAACCAGCAAAAAGTTTTTATAAGCTGACCTTATGAAAAAGGAACTCGAGGAAGCTTTTCAAGTGAATCCCATTTGACTAAAGAAGCCACGAATAACAATAGTCTTGTTTGATGCCTTCAGTGTTTCTGAAAGCAGAATATTGCTGCAGAAATGAAGATCACCAAGATAACTAAGACTAAGATTCTCTCATTGGTTAATCTTTTTCCTAACACCCCACGGAGGCCCAGTATTTGGTAGCTGAGGTTTACTGTGTCCTGGTGTCACGTCCTCAAATGAGTAATGCAGCATTTCCCTGGCCCTCAGCACTGTCATAGCACCAAAGGATGCAGTACAGAGGCAGTGACTTCACAGTTTCCTTCTTACATAGAGATCCTTCCAGCAGCTTTTACTGTAGTTAATAGCAGGACTGCTGACATCATAAGGAAAGGGATGACACCATCACTTTGACTCTGGGCAAAATATTTAGTGTTCAAGGGCTCTGACTAGAGAGTGCTGACAGTAGGTAGCACACACAGACTGAAAACGTTGAGGTCTTTTGATACTGAGTGGCAGAATCCAGCAAGAATATTTAATTTTGTGGTTTAACCACTAGTCAGTGGCACAACAGCACTGGAAAATGTAGATGCTCATTTTCTTTTTATAAAACACTGAGGAGGGGATACTGATGGGAAGATCTTATTCATGATATGCCATGAAGGAATGAAAGCTAATGAAATACAACAATTCATACAACATGGTGCAAAGAAAGTCTTTGTAAGCAGAAAAATAGCATTTCTTATTTGTCTAAATCTATCCTGCATGTCTCTTAAAAAGAGAAAATTTACTTAAGTACATCCATTAATTCATTACATTATAAGAACCATTGTACTTAACATCTTTCTCAGACTCTCTATAGTGACATTACAACTGTGTTCATTAGGTCAGATCTTCCTTACCCATCTCGTGGGTTTATTGTCCTTGACTGCCACTGAACTTAATGTATTCTGAGGCCTTTCATGTATGCTGGCTGTGGGGAGGGCTTTCTGCAGTGTTAGGCTGAAATATGTCCAACTGCATAAATTCTTCTATCAAATGCAGGTAGACTTCTCCAGAACCTGGCTACCTGAGCATTGCAGTCTTTTTGACTTCTTACATCCTCCAGAGAGTTAGCAAAGGGCCAATACACAGCTGAATTATTCTTAGCAAACTGGGAACTGTGGGTCATATCTTACACGTAGGGCAACTGGGGAACCACACAGTGCCCAAAAGTAACCAGCTGGTAAATGGCAGAGCTAGGACCTGTAATCTTCCAAGTGCAAGCATTGCCTACTTTGTATTTTACAGAGGAGGGAATTAACACAGAGAGAAACAAAGATTTTTGTCTAGGTCATAAGGACAGTCAGCCACAGCAAGCAGAATCCACCTCAAGTCTTTTATACTTAGGCTAATGCTTGTCCCACTGAAAACTTCTCTATGGGTAGAAAGATCCCAGACTGAACAGACCTCACAATAACACGATGGAGGAGGCAGGGAGCCAAGCAGGGCTGCAGTTCCCTCAGCTTAGGGATGAAGAATTTTCGTTTACACAGTGCTTTAGCCTTACCAGAGCCTGCCTGGAAGGCTGTCCCAAGGAACAAACTCCTGTGCTGTCAAGTGTTGTACTTTCTGCACTCCAGCCCCTCACTAACGCAGGCTCCTGTTCATACAGCCCTTGGGAATGGGCTTTTCCCCCCGGTTTACCTGAACAGAATTTTTTGGCTATACATCTTTTGAACAGCAGGTGATGCTGTAAGACTTGGGATCAAGCACTGTCCTGACCAGTTCGATGCAATTGGCGCTGAGGAGTGAGGAAAACACGCTGAGCTTTTCCTCTTATCTCTGCAAGAAAGGTCTATAATTTGAGATTATACAGATGCTATGACTAAGATGGTTGCACTCAGAAAGAAGAAGAAATATAAAGCTGTTTTATACCAGTAATTTATGTTGCTATTTAATATCCTGGGAAAAATGGTGTAACAGGGTCAGCCCAGTTCAGAGAAAGCCCCTTTGTTCCCTGCTTTTGGTCTTGTGTTAAAACTTCATCTGGGAGATATTTCAGGGCTAACAGTAATTTCAGTCTCAAGGTGAATTTTAACCTCCAAAAAAAGAAGCAAAACAAAAAATTGCTGAACCCTACTTAGGAAATAAGTGAAAGAAGTGAACAAGAATTAGAAATCTCTTACCCTGAACTCTGGTGGAAAATAAATGGGAATTTTGGTCTCCGTGTCCTCTGCACTAACTCTTATGTTCTCTTTATTACATCCATGATAGACGGGAGATTAACAAATGAATCATAGAAAGTATTTCTGTTTCACCACTATTAGCACTACTAGTGCTTATTTGCTGTCTCTTCAGGCACCTGATCTCCAGTGTAATACAAAGTATAGTTTGGCACTTCACTCAGTTTTGCAAAACAATGAAAAATTTGATTTTTAATTTGTGTCACCACATTAAAAATCAGGTTTTAACTTGCCCCTCAGAGGACCTCTGTGAAGCTCCTCACCGAGGTCCCATGGAATGAAGCTGCCCCGTAGCCTTTGCATGGGGTGGAAAAAAAGTTATGTTACTTTTCAAGGGGCTTGTGCCTTTTGCACAGATTATTTCTGTGGGCTACAACATAGAAAAACCTCAGTAATATAAAGGTGCAGCTTTCTAGAACTGGTAAAGAGGTAATGCCATGCAGACATGCATAAAAATGGCTTTATATACTAAAATTGGGGTATTTGCATCGAAAGCATCAGGATGAGAATCTTTAAAAAGACAAGCAGCAGAGGGAGGACACCACCCAATCTGCCAAGCCTATTTCATAGGAACTTAAATAAGTCAATTAAAAGTCACTAAAAGTTTCCTGCTTTCTTATTAGTACCCGATAGATACTTGACATAGGAACTTGACATCGATAGGGAAAGGAAAGGAATGAAAATTTGGATTTAACTTGAATAACTCAGAAATGCATTCACTTATCTTCCATTTATTTCCCTATAAGAGCATAACTGTAAAACACAGACCTATCTAATAACAGTGTTAATAGATTACAGTTATTTTAATATCTGTACAAAGATTATTTTAGTGGTGTTCTTTGGTCTATTTTTGTTTTAATTTTCAACAGATATAGAGGTACAGTAATGTTTTCATTGTTTTTTGCACGAGGACAGAACTCTTTATAAGTCTATTTTTAAACAAAATCACTCACAGAAATGTCAATGTCTATTTTAGAAACTCAGAATTAAATCTTTCTTCCAGATAAGAATTGACTTAGAGAGGAAACAGAAAAGTTTGAATTTCACAAACTCCTCAATTAGAGAACCAACACACAGGGAAACCTCACAAAAAAAACACCAATATGATTCTTTCATCTAGTCTTGTTGCTTATGATAAAAGGCTGCCTAAACCAATACTTTGGAGAAGTATTAAGAGGTTTTGTCATCAGATGGAAATTCCTGTGTCCTATTTTATCACAGCAATATTCTAGGTAATTATACCTGCAAAATACATTCCTACATTAGAAACAAACTGGGAAATTGTTATGAGTTCCTTTGACATTCACTGAAGTGTTTGCAACAAACCTCATGTAAAATTTCTTAATTGGAATAGCATCCTGTCCGGCTGACTGCCTTTAACTACATTTCAGGGAAAAGTTACTTGTGGACCCCCATTAATAGAAAACTTCGTGTTTAAATGAAGGATTCCACTGCTACTGTGTGTGCTGTTCTTCCTAGCAGCTCTGTGACTGAGTGTCCAGATGTGATATTTGAAATGAGAAGTATGATTTTCTTCCCCTCTTGCACAGCTGCTGATCTGCTTGTGACCTCCCTTGTGGGCAAACACCCATCCCAGCCAGAGCCTCAGGTAGGACACTTATATACGATGTTTGCCTACTGCAACATCATTCCCCACTCCATTCAGAAAAACCTGTTGCATATTTTGTGCCTTTCAGCTGCTCTAGTTTTTGCTAGGGCTTCTCCAGGTGCTGGGACATTAACGACAGCAGCTTGCCTTTTTCCCTTTCTGTGCTTGTGGAGTGAGACTCGACAGCCTTCCCTGGGGACTTCAGAATAAAGTTTTGGAATTGAGAAAGTTGTCACAGAACTTCTCCTGCCTTCCTGATTCCCTCAGCTGCAACCTCTGCTAGTTTTATTTCTGCTAATCTCAACTCAACGCACGTCAGCTGGGAAGTGTTTGAGCTGGGCATGGTTAGGACATGCTCCTCTCTGGTAGGAAAGCACAGACCAGCCAATCTCACTCTGGGCCATTTAATGTGGGGAGTTCAGATCTTTTCATTTAAAAAGCACAGGTGGAAATTTGCTTTGTGTGGCACCTGCATAGATCCAGGGCCGTGTAATAAAACGCCTTGCATTGACTCACGGGCAGGACTTACGCCTGTCTTATCAGGAGCTGTCGTGAGGTTGCTCTCCTCTGCAGGGAGAGAAGAGATTGTAGTTGTCAGGGAGCAGCATGAGCTGGGCTACACCGTGACGGAAGCCAAGCCAGGAGCAGTGGGTGACCTTGGAGCAGGCCAGCATCTTACTGACAGGGGGTCATCCACAGGGCTCAAACTGAGTAGAGCTGGGGGTTTGAAACATCAACAGCCTCCGCCATGGTGAGCATCTCAGCCATGTCCAGGGTCTGGCAGAGACAGGGCTGCAAGCAAGGCTGCTGTGGGGACCCCAGGTCCATCCAGAAGGCAGGGCCGGATGGCAGCTCCCTACTACACATATCCTAGCTCCATGCAGGAGACAAGGCCAGGCTCAGGAGCAGAGACAGGCACTCTTGTGACTCAACCTAGGCAAGAAGGGGTTGTTCTGAGCTGAATTGAAATAGAGCCAATGCTCAGAGGGTGTGTGGGGGGCTCCAGGAGAGCCTGATCACAGCTATCAGAGCCCACAGGGTCCTGATGGCAGCCCTTGCATATCTGGCTCTTCCGGGATTGATGAGAGCATGAGCTGCAGATCATGTGCCCTTCAGCTAAGAAACAATCTGCTGTACGTGAAACAGCAGGCACCAAGATCTGTAACACATTTTACTGATTTGAGGGCGTGTGCCAGAGCCAGGGACTGAGCACCTGCATTCCCCATCACACACTGGGAGCTGCCATTCCTCACTTGCTTCCTTTCGGAGTTCCAAGTGACTTTTGTCCCTTCTCCCTTCGTGCCAGCAGCTGTGTGTTCCTGCGTGGCGTATGGTGAGGGTCCTTGCTGCTTTGCTTCCTCTGACTGCAAACCAAGCAGCTGGCAAGAGCAGTCAAATAAGCAGAACTCCAGTGGGAATGGCAAGCTCTGAATGATTGCTGATCACCTCCTGGTCTTGGTAAAATGGAACAAGAAAAGAGCTGGAGTGAAAGAATGGAGCAACTAAAAGCTTCATTGGAGCCAAAACCCTCTGGAGATTTGGAAAACTCACAGGAAGTTTTAAATAGCCTGTCATGCTGTGCTTGCAAGCATCTGTATTAGGATGCCAGCAACAGAGGAAGTCAGTTAGAAGGCTGCCCTATTTCTAGAATAACTGTCTTTAAAGTGCTTTATGTGCTAATAATTTCCATGTAACTCAGACAAAAGAAAGTAATGCTGCAGCTGTTACAAGGGAATTTGAAGAGTATGGCACCACACAACTACAAACAGTGAAAAAAACATACTGAAGATGAAACTAGGGAACAGTCTGTGACAGAACTAAGACCAAAGAGCAATTTTTAAGGACTAGATGTGTTCCCAGCAGGAGGTGAGTGTGCAAGCAGAGTCAAAAAATTCCGGTGGCTACTGAAGATAAAAATCAGAATTAAACCCTCCTGAAACATTTTGAGTGCACCAGGCAAAGAAAATCAACCAGTGCACTGTAATACTATGGAGGATGGTCAGTGCTCTGAACTTGAAGACATAAGAAAATCCAAACCACTATGAGCCACCTGAGGCAGAAAGTTATGCAGAGCTCAAAGTTTCAGTCCGGCAAAACCAGCAAGTGGAACTGGCATGTATTCAGCTCCCAGGGTGTTTTCTGGGAAAATTCATCAATATTTTCATGGGATGGAAGGCATGAAGGTTTAATGGAATGGTGTTTTGATCTGGGAAAAACACTATCTGAGCATAGCTGGAGGCACAGAGCAGCTATGGAGAGAATCAGAACTCAGCTAAAGAAAACTTAAATCCTGTCTGATGGAGGTAACATACCTGGAAGAGCTGTCCGTGTAGGCCACAAGAAAGCTGAAGGCATCTCTGACGTCGCTCTGATAGATGAGTAAGAAGGTACAAAGAGTCCTTGCAATGCTGAAATATGGAGAGAACTGCCTCTAATCTGCAAGGTAAACATTGGGCCTTAAGTAGGGGTTGGAAAAATGAAGTCAGCAGCAGCTCAGAAATGGATCCTGCAAGATAAGATTACGACTTTTGGCACAGAGAAGCCACATGAGTGCACTGCCAGTACCGCTTGCTAATCAGAGAAGAGCTCTCAGTTGTCATTATACAGAAGGCAGACTAAAGCACATTTAAGAAGTGTATTGCTATCACATAACTCTATAAACAGAAGCAGAGGAAAAAGGGTAGAAAAATGGCTAGGGACCAGTTCCAGGATGGTTTTTGTCAGCCTCTGTTATAAACCACAAACTTAGCTCAGTCCTGAGTTGCCAAATAGTCTCTTCCTGCATGGTGGCTTCTCTGCTATGTTTGCCACATAATAATTGCCTTTGATCCGTTGGGAGGAGACTGACCTGGAAAAAACATTGGTATTGGTTTTGCTGCTGATTTTCTTTGGGTCCAAATCTCTACTAAAGACAGTATTGCTTAAGGAACTACAATGTTAAATTGTGGGAACGGCAGGAAGTCTTTAAGAATTCGGTAATAATAGGAAATATTTTTTGAAAAGGCTTTAAAGGGGCATGATTTCAAATATCCTTTCTTCTGAGAGCCCTACATAAAGACTGGAGAATTCGGAAAGCCATGGCACCTCTATATAGATGTTTATGAGCTTTCAGTAGCTGTTGATAGACTAGTGGGGAGGAAGAAATTGCCAGGGGATAGACAGTGTTCTGATATGTCCTTGATGCTGGAGAAACTGTAAAGCCATAGAGTTGGGAAGTCTTACATGTATGGAGGAATTATCAGCAATGGCCAAGGATCAGTTGGCTTTTGTTTTCTGTGCCAGTTTTCTGACAGAAAATTGCCTCAGAAGGAACTGAATTCTGTCAAGGCCTTTCTTGGCTACCAAATGAGCAGCTCTGCCTCACTCAGGGTAAAAACTCTGTAGGAAAAATTGCATGACACAGCTGTATGTTAGACATGACAAGAATTTGTGTATTATGCTATACATTAATTTCAATATCAAATTTAAAAGGAAAATAAGGTATTTTTGTGTTTTCTGTTCTGAATTCTACCTCTGAGTTCCGTTGTTCTGCCCGCATTGCTTTACTAGTGCATTTTCCAAATGATTTTCCTCTATTTATGAAAAATTTAAATCTCTACATACCCTAAAACAAACCTTTTCACCCTCCAGCTTTGATTTTTAGAACATTTACATGGTAGCTGGACTTGGCTGATTGTCTAAAGGAATTCAAAAGCGAAAGGGGGAACTTCTGTGACGTGGCCAGGGGAGCTCAATAAGTGATGGATTCTTCTAACGCCCATACTTTTTCCCAGACTTTGTACTGAAACAAGGTGGGGCTTATCCTGGAAATGTCTGTACTGATGTCATGGTAGTAAACACCACAAAGGGTCGTAGCTCATCAACTGTATGAGACTTACATTAGACAGGAGTCAATTTTTATATCTATTGATCAGCTTTAGGTCATGATCTTTCCATGAATATACACTCCAGAACTAAAGAAGAAAGCTGAAGTATAGAATCAGCCAAGAATACAGATGTGACAATTGTACCCCACATTAGCAGGTAATTAGTGACAGTGTTTCAGTTCAAAAGAATACTTGCGGTGTAGTTTTTTTCTGTTTTTCACAAAAATGTCACTACATCTTGTGGGAAGTGTACTGAGGATGTTTTTAATTAATATCTAGGTTCCTGTCAGGTACCTTGGTCTGCTCATCTTCTATTCCAATGAGGTCTTATCTTTTTTTTTTTAATTTTTNGGGATTTTTAGTTGTAGCCTACTGAAACAAACAGCCTGGGTTTACATTCATGAGGAGAGTTGGAACCATCCCTTTCTATGCAGCACTACTCGTTCAGCTTTATAGATACCATGGCATCGAGAGCAGCAAGCACAGACCCTTGTACCCCACGTATTATATCAATAAAAACAACCCTTGCAACTTTCCCAATGAAACAGATTCTGCAAAGGACAGGTATTGATTGAACAGGAGCCACCTTCTAGTACTCCAAAGCAGAGGCAGAACAAACCTTACCTGATGCTATCCAGTGTGTTTCTTATTCCTGCCAAATCTGCCTAGAGACACATGTGACTGTTCAGCTGAGGCTATGTCGATATTTTTGTCGCACTGGGTATCAGTGGATGGTAAAACTGACTGTGAGACCCTCTAGCTGGGACAGTATGAGCAATCTTCCTTTTTTTTCATGAGCCAATAGGGCATTATTCTACACAGAGAGCTGGAAAGTTCCGTGGGTGGTAGTTGATTTTGAAACCAGAATTACTTAAGTCCGTTGAGGTCTTTGTGTGGACTAGAACAGCCAGGGCATCACTTAATCCTGAGTTGTTTAAATTCTCCTCTGGTAATCGCAGTCCCCTCCTGTTATAATGCAGGTGTACTGCTGTGATTCTATTAGCTGTTCTCCCTGGAATTTCACTACAAATGATTACTGGAACAGGGAACATCAGTGGGTGGGGGGCAAAGATTTATGTTGTTACGAGATGATGTACTCTGTATGACTTCTGATGCTCCCAGTGTCTGCTTGGAAATTAGGTGTTCTATTTCTCCTTTTTGTGGTCAAACACAAATCCAGCTGTGGCATTCATGCGAGCCTGTTTGCAAAATATATGATACAGTGTACGTTCTATGTATGTTTCAAATAATCCTCAGAAGTTTTTTGTTCCCTTGTCATTTAGCATCTGCCTTAGTTAGTGGTTTCTATTCAGTTCCTGTGCTGCCGGCTCTCCTTTCATTGGGCCATAGAAGCTAGAGATGGAAAATAAGACAGCTGGCAACCCTGGTACAGCAACTATCTCACAAGGGCTTGTTTTTACCGTCCTAAAGATATACAATGCTTCTGCAAGCCTTGTGCAGACAACCCTTCCTCTTTAAGGAGTCATTTAAATCCTTTATGTTTTTCCTGTTTTTTGTCTCGCTCATGTCTCTTTAATTGTGAACCCGGCACTGGGTAGGAGTTTGTGCTTGCTAAAGGTTTGGCCTCGTGGCCAAATCCCAGAACTTCTGCCCTCTCTAATATTTTGGCTGCTTTTGACAGGGACTACTGGTCCCTCTGATAACCAGATTTTTTCTGGTCTCTCCTGATTTTCCTCTAGCTGTTTCCACCATATTTATAAGATGTCCCTCACTGTCTGCTACATGTCCCTTGTCTGTCACAAGTGTCTCTGAATACTTTGCCACCAGTTTTGTCTCTCTGTGGATTTATTATCAGGAAGAACTTGGAGACCTTGTAGCCTTCTGTTCTGAAATAAATTACCTGCAATTAACAAGCTGCATGCTTATATTACCAAAGGGTTGGAGTCTTAATTTTTTCTAACTTGTTTATATTCATTTTTGGGGATGAGAGAATGAATGTGGCGAGGGAAACAAGGAGTGACAATATGGTCAGTATAATCTGACCTACTGTAACAGCTGAAACCACCACTAGCTCAGTTATCCAGGAAACCTTGGGGTAGCGAAAGTTGGAGAAAAACAAAAATATGATATAGAAAATATATGCTAGAATAATAAAAATGTGATTTCACAGTTACCATAATAAGAACAGCCTTAGATTTTCCTTTTGCACATTGTTCTTTTATTTTTTTTACTACTGATGTCGGGAGGATGGAGTCAGAAAGAGAACCAGACAGTGCAATAATAAATTACAGACAAAAATGACTCCCCAGCATGTATGTACCTCTAAAAATGTCACCAAATAGCTCTATGCTTGCTTCTTAAAGTCAGAAGCTGTCCCTGCTTTGAGGGTGTGCAGGGAGGCCAAACCAGATGAGCTCTTCCCAGTTATGCTGTTGTTCTAAAAAGCCAAAAGAAACCTGCATTTTTTAAAAAAAAGTCTTTTTACTGATATTTTCATTTAAAATCTTTTTAGAGTGTTTTACTAGCTTCTTAAATAATTTCTTTGACTGAGACAGTTGCTATTTAGCACGTGATTTACCTTCTTGTTCAGCCCAATGTTCTGAGTAAGATCCACTGCTTCCCAATGATCTGTCACTTGTGATTTCCACCAGTTAGGAGAGAAATGAACTTTACACCTCAGCTGGACCTATCCTGTGAAAACCATTCTAACGCAGACATAAAAATGACTATGGCTTAATCTCCTCAGTTCAACTTCCCTTAGCAACTTTCATGAGTGCACATGAAAGTCAAACTTGCGTGGTACTCGTGTTGCTTTCCTATAACAAACACTGGTTTTAGTAATTTCTTTTTTTAAACTTTCTTGGTTCTCAGTTGTTATGGTGAATAAGACAAATATTTCCTATATATTTGTCTGAGAGAGGTAAGTTATACAGAGGCTTCTATACTCACATCTTCTATATACAATATAGAAGATACTTTGTGCAGTGACAGACCAATTATTTTATCTTATGTTTTCTTTAATAACATAGTCATACTGAAAGCATTCATTCTCAGCTTCTGTCCAACTTTTTTATTGCTAAAGGTGGATGCATAACATATGTAGATGACAAGAGTAAAGTTGTGTTTTTAACATGGATGAATTTTCTCATAGATTCATCTTTACCTTTTCAAATCAAGCCATAGTCTGAGATGCCTGGCAATATATTTTGCCTTTAAAGAGAAAGCTCGTTTCCTATCTTTGAAACAAAAACTTTTTAAGTGTGAAAGGTAATACCTCCCCTCCAAGAGGATCTCATAAACCCCTTCAAGGTCACTGTTATAAACTCAATTTTCTATATTTTTTCCCCAGAATACATATTGGCAACACAAATGAAAAAAAAAAGCAAACACTCCTCCCTAAAGCAATCCCAAATCAAAGTGGATTCCCTATTCTAACCACAGGAGTTTTTGACAGATCTACAGCAGGGATGGCTTTTGAAATGTTACACAAAACCATGCCTTGTTAACAAGGTAAAGCTTTTTCTTAGAAAAAGAATTAAAAGCAGATGAATTAAAATAAAAATATTTCTGCTTAGATTTTGAAATGTTAGTAGTAGTTCTGACTTCCTCCTGAGCATGTTTTGTGATAAGGAGATGTTATTAGGGATCCACTGAAGCTGAGCTCTGCTGTGACTAACTGCTGTGACTTTAATTAGCCCATTGGAAGAACACAAACCTAAGAAATACTGCCTCTGTCCTACCCCTGTTAATCTCCAGAATCACCACAAATTTCATTTATCCAGCCTGTAAGGCTTAGACCACAATGTCTTGTTGAAATACGGACACACACTTCCTCCAAGATTCCAGCCAAAGGTGGAATGTAAGAAAGCTTTGGAAATTGCCATGTCAGAGATTCCCTGCCAGTTTTTGCAGACTCCAGGAATCTGCTGCAAATTCTCAATTTTCATCTTAAAATAATGCTTTTATATTTTTGCAGTGGGCAATTACAGGCATCACAGGTCACAGGCAAAACTGATGTGCTGCTGAGCAGTTCACTTATTGCAAAAAACTGTCTACAACCAAACAGCAGCAGATGGCAACTTCCCCTGGTTCCACTTCATTGCCTCAGTAAGGTGGCAAGGGCAATGCTTGTGATTTGTACCACTTAGGTACTGTGGTTTTTAACCATAGAGAATTTCTTTCTTTTTAAAAAACACAGTAACAGCTAACACACCTTCACTTTTATTGGTCAGAACAGCTAAAGCCATGAACAGAAGAAACACCAATATCTGGGCTTTCCACAAGGGGTTTCACAGCTTTCATGTGTTTCATGCAGTGTGGAGGGCAGGACTCTCAGCCCTGCGACATGAGCAGAAAAGCAATTTTGTTACTGCACATACTGATTTTGCCTGGGGTAGAACTAACTGTACTTCACATCGACCAGTGTGGGGCTGCATTTTGGGTTTGTGCTGAGCACAGGGCTGAGGATACAGAGATGTTCTTGTTATTGCTGAGCAGGGCTCACACAGAGCCAAGGCCTTTTCTGCTCTTCATACTGTCATGCTGGGGTGAAGACTGGGGGTGCATGGCATACTGGGAGGAGACACAGCGAGGACAGGTGACCCAAACTCACCAAAGGGATATTCCAGACCATATGACATCATGCTCAGTATATAAAATAGCAGTGGAAGATGGAGGAAAGGGGGAGATGGTTGGAGTGATGGTGTTTGTCTTCCCAGGTAACCATTACACCTGACAGGCCCTGCTCTCCTGGGGATGCTGAACACCTGCCTGCCCAGGGGAAGCAGTGAACTAATTTCTCATTTTGCTTTTGTTGTGTGTGTGGCTTTTGCTTTCCCTCCTTAATTGTCTTTTTCTCAACTCATGAGTTTTCTGCCTTTTTACCCTTCCATGTCTGTCCCTTCTCCAACTGGTGGGGGGGGGGGGGGGGGGGGGTG
>VWZG01007393.1:1844673-1900184 GCA_013396735.1 Grallaria varia
GGGGTTTGGTTCCTGGTTGGGGTTAAACCACAACACTGTGGAATTAAAATCAATTGCATTATACTGGAAAAAAAAATCAGGTGAAATTGAGAGCAGGAAGGAACTGAGTTCTTGCTCTCTTCTTTCACACTCTGAGCAGGCACTAATTCTCTGAATTTTCTATTAGCACCTCTGCAGATTAGATAACCAGTTCTTTTCAGACATTGCATAGAAACAATCATTAGAAAAAATAATTAGTATACACAATCAAGACCTGCCACAGTTATGGGCAAGGGAACAATTCGGACCGGTGGATTCTTAGCTTCTAAGCTGCAGTTAGCCGCGACTGAGCCCCGAAAGAAGAGACGCAGGCACGGTGTGCAGTTCAGGCAGATGAACCGATCTACTTTATTGTAAAAGGTGGTGGGTATTTAAGGGGCAGGAAAGGGGAGGTCCTGGGAAGTCGATCCCTGGACAACTGATTGGTAGGACACGAGGACTGGCAGGGGAATGGGAGTGACACAAAGGGAACATGTCCAGGCAAGCTACCCTCAATGACCCTGTACACAGCATCTCAGGTGGCAGGCTGGAAAGCCTATCTCCAACAAAGACCCTCAAAGGCCAAATTTTATGGAGAAAGTTGTTTCTAGTAAGTTTCTAGTAAAACTGATTCACTGACCAGGAAAAAAGTGATTCCTCATGTACTAAACAAAGTGAAACAGAAGATATGGAATGATGACAATGAAAATGAGTAATTTCCATGTGAATAGTTCAATTATGGAATTGTAGAGTCATTTGGGTTGGGAAAAACCCAATCTTTAAGATCGTTGAGTCCAGCCATTAACCCAGCCCTGCCAAGTCCACCACTGAGGCTCTAAGTGCCACATACACATGTCTTTTAGGTACCTCCAGGGATAGGAATCAGCCACTCCCCTGGATATAGTTTTCCTGCTGCAAGAGACTTCCAGCTCCTTCTGGTTTTTGCCCATGCTGTGTGCATTGGATCCACTCCAGCTGGACTACTGATCCTGCTGCATTTTGCAGGGGACAAAACCCAATTCCTTTGTGACTGTTCTCAGGTGCTTCTGTGGTTTCTAACACACCAGTGACCCTTGCAACTTTGCTGCTCCATGAATCTCCGTCCCCTGACTCCACCGACACAGCAGACTGAAGGGCTTTGCTAGCACACCATCCCTCAAACTTTGGTGTGATGGCCACAGGCTTGTCTCTAGTGAGCCTGGTTTTCTCCCTTTCCCCCTTTGGATCCAGTTAAAGGCCCTTTCAATGATCCCTGTTAACTCCTCCACAAGGATCCTTCCCCCCCACTTGGTACCCCATGTGTCCTCAGCAGGCCCCGGTGTCCTGTAGACTGTCCCATGATTTAAAACCCCAGAATCCTGTCGGTGCCACCAAGCTCGGAGCCAGGTATTGATCTGCTGGGTCATCTTGTTCCTTCCCTCATCACACCCTGCAACTGGGAGGATACGGGAGAATGCTACTTGTGCTCCTGATCCATTCACCAGATGTCCCAAGGCTGTGAAGTCCCTCTTGATTGCCCTCAGGCTTCCTACCTGAAAAATCAATGATGACCTGAGGGCTGTGCCAGGGTGGGGAACTATCTCTTTGCATCTTTGACTTGGGCCCCTGGAGAGGCAACAAACTGCCCTGGAAAGGGGATCTGGAATGTGTACTGGGCCTTCTGTGAGTTTTGCCCAGTTTAAGAAACCCCCTGGAATGTTTAACTGCAGATTGTGCCGGCACCGGAACTGCTCTGCTTGGCAGTTCTTGGAGCCTGTATGATAAATACTTCAGCAACATCTGTTTCCCTGGAGAAAAAGTGCTGGGAATGATCAACTCCATCACAGAGATCTTGGCTAAAGTGCCCACAGGATCTACTCCAGTTCCATTTCCAGAGGTTTTTGCTAAAATAAGTGATGGCAACGTATCAAACATCCTTCCAACATAACCGAGGAACCTCCTATTGCTGAGCAACTCTGCCTAACTCATCTACACAGGTGTTTTCACTGAAGGGTCTTCCACTGGTGCTGCAAACAGACAATGGCACACCTTGCTGTTTGCTCAGAATGAACAGTCACACAAAATAAATGGAGGTGGCAATTCCTCGGTTTCATGGGTGGGCTGAATTCTGGTAAATGTTATGTTTTTCCTTCCTGAAACAGGAATCTCTCGTGTACAGCTGTGGGATCAGTTAATCATCAGGCATTGCTTCACAATGAGATCCCTCCATTGGGTTTATGAGAGTGTGGGACTTACCTTTCCAGGTTATGGGTGTTTTTAATACGTATTGATACCAGTATTCAAATTTCTTTGACTGAAGAAGGCAGCTCTATTAAACTATGGGCATGCTTTTCCTTTAAAAGTCCCGTTTGTGGCATTATTTAGATCTGTCTTTTTCAAGCTGCTTGGAAAAATCTATTTGCAATTATTTTTAACTGTTGTAATTTATCCTTGAATTTCTAATTTTTCAATAACTTCATAGGAATAGGCATGTAAACTTAATGCATTATGATATGGAGCCTGAAAGGGCATATTCCTGCCTGTGTGAATGCCATTGCCCATTTCATTAGTCCTCTGCATGATTCCCTCTCTATTTTCATAAGAGAATGTGGTTAGTTATTACAAATGTGGTTGAAGTATCAAGTTGTGCAGTTTCCTACACTGGTAAGAATTGACATGAAAATAATTTAAAAATATAATCTGTAATTCAAGGAAAAGTTTTTGAAACTACCAGCTAATAGTATGTTCCTCAAGGCATCCCTAGAATTAAGTATTTTTGTCAATTATTTAGTAAGTGCCTAATTTGCTACTACTGGAGAAGAAAATGACATGGTTGCTTCTAAATTATTAAACAATATTTTGATGGCATTGACAGAGCAAATAGCAAGATATTGACCACAGTCAATGCTATAGACAAATTCTTGCAGTTTTCCTTTTTATCTTTTTATGTGAAATTGAAGAGAAGAAAAATGTCATTAACTGCTTTGAACTATATGTGCAAACTGTGATTGGAAGATATGCCAAGAGTTCACCTTCCTTCAGATTTTCTTGTGAAGTTACTAATTTATAGGGATTTTTCTAAGAAAGCATTTAGAACTTCAGAAAGAAACTTGATTGCATCATACAGTCAATTTTCTGGCTTTACAGGATTTTTGCTCTCCTGCTAATCATTGGCTTCAAGGTCCATTTTCAGTCTTTTTGAAAGAAATGTCTGTATCTTTAACAGTATTTTAATAAAGTGATGCCTCAACTTTACCTCCTTTTTTTTTAAAGGCATATTCACCAGGAAAGTTTAATTTTTTCCCCCCTAAATTTCAAGTGACTGACAGGTCATTGTGTCACATAGTCAACTGTAGCTGTCCTAGGGGAAGGTTATTCCTATGTCATGGAACAGGTGCCAGATCCAGGTGAGAACAAGAAGTAAAGGTGTTCACAGTTGAAGCTCTGGAGGGTTTCCTTGAAGTTGTACATGTCTTGTTCTAGGACAGGGTTATTTTTGCAGTAGCCAAGAGTGGGCATGGCCAGGACCTGGAGGTTATTCCACACCACCTCCCACCAGTGGCAGGGGCGGAAGAAGGGGTCCTTCCAGGGAGAAGGGATTCCTTCTGGCTGAGCGATGGTGGCAGAGGGAGCAGTGGAGGGAGCAGTGGGATGATGCCCATTCCCAGCAAAACGTGGGAATCGTTGGCCTCGCTTGTACACTCTGGTACTAATGTTGCTGTTACTGTTCGCTTTCCTGCCTCAGTGCTGTTTCTGGTAAATGGTTCTTATCCTGACCCGGGATTTTCACGTTTTGTGCCTCCAGTTCTCCTCTCCAGCACCTGGAGGAGCAGGAGGAGAGCAAGTGGTTTGGAGAGTCTCAGTGGGAGCACTAAACTGGGGGTACCATTCCTAAACCATGACAGTACATCACAAAATTGGGGTTGATGACCTCTCTTACAAGCATATGGCTGTGTCCATATGTAGGAATGATCAAACAATGGATTACAAACCATTGCCAATACTTAGGGTGTGCAGCAAAATGAGGTAGCGCAGGGTTCTTTAGACAATGTACTTAAATGCTGCAGGTCTAGGAGACCTCCAGGGCTCTATTTGCAGAATGTGCTGTATTAATTAAATAATCAGTGAAGGCCAGTTTGGACTTATCATTTGAATATATTTTTTCATGCTCTTGGGAGTAATTTTTTTACCTTGAATGACAAGCTCCACCAACAGTCTTAGAATAATTTGTCAACTTATCTCAAGTTCTAGATTCACTGAGAGTGAAGCTTGGCTAACAACTGTTGAAAATAGGAGGAACTGCTCCACTGACACATTACCACAGGAGATGCACACAGGCAGACACAGAAGTGCATATGCTAGTCCCTTTTTACTTCACATACAACCTGGCCATAGCAGCCTTCACATAAGAAAAAATAGAAGCCGTAGCTCATTAGACTCAAATTAAGGTTTTTCCACTGAGAAATAGTTCAAAAGAATTTGGAAGTGTTTAGGCAAAGCCCTTTTTTTCTGCAACCTTTTATTCACTTAATAGCTTATGAAGACTAGTTGATTCAGATGTCCTTGGAGTTGAGCCTTGATGTGTGCAAAACACAACATGGGAAAAAAGTTCAGGCAATACAGCTGAGAGAACTGAGAGATTGAAATGAGTGAGAAAGCCAAGATGGCTTTAGAGTGAAGGAGAGCATAGTAATTAAGAGCCTGGAGTATAAGCAGATGTCTGGAACTGTGCACCCACAATGTATTTGCATCCCCGAAGTTATTTTATCTTCATAACTTCTGACAGCTTGTGCTACTGAGACTTGGAATCCTCTTGCATACCTTCCATGCCTGCATATATTCTGCAATGAGAAATTTCTAGATGACACCCCCACTTCCCCAAAGAACAAAAGAGAATATCAAAACTGCGATTCAGTTGTTGTTTGGAAACGAAATCACATGATTGAAATAATTCCCGGTTGCTTAGGCAGGCTCTGATGCACAGCTGTCTACCTGCATTGCCCTAAGGAAGTTTTTCCCCTCAACATCCAGTTGAACCACTTTGCTGCAGGTTCAGCCTCTGACCAAACTGCCTCCAAGGCATTTTTAACCTGCATCACGTTTAACCACCACTGGGCTCAAAGCACTTCATGACTTGCTCCTGTTCCACTGAAATCAGTCAGAGTTTTCTCACTGATAACAGCATATTGGTTTTAATTAGGGAAGCCTCTTGGTGCCTCTGAGAGATGGTAATTTTTGTATTTCTTCTGCTGGTATGTGGCTATGGGCTTGAAGAATAGGATTGGTTTTACCTAATGTTAATACTTACTTGATGATCCTTGTGGGTCCCCTCCAACTCCAAATGTTTGGTGGTACTGAGAACCACCTTGGCATCTGGACGATCCCTAATTAGCTGAGAAAGGGAACTATGGGGCACAGTTCACCCTCCCTGTGTTAGTGTGGGATGTCACTCTCTGTGAGACGACTGTCTCTCTGAGACAAGGAAACGTGACATATTGCTTTTTGATGAGAAAAAGGCAGAAGAAACAGATTCTATTCAAAGTCATTATGTCTTCAAATGAAGTGGTGCCTGGATTGACTATTAGATTAAAGATAAGACTCTGCTGGAGTGTTTGGGACATGGACCCTGGGGGGAACAATGGTTCTGCTCTAGAATATTAACATGGGACATCATTCTCTTTTACTGTTTTGATGGGTTTATATGTCCAGGGTTCCCACCAAGTAGAAATAACTATTAATTCTGTGTAGCAGGATCCTCTATGCTTGCCCAGAAGGTTACAGTATTAGTTTGGCGCACATTTATAATAGAAATGTTGCAGTTGTCAGTGAGGATCACTCTAATCCGAGGAAAGAGAAATGTTTCCTACTGATTTTAAACTCAGTGTTGGAATTCTAAATGATTTTCTTGGAAGATGCTTTGACTGTGAAATCATCAGGGAAACAAAGATTAGATGGGCATTCCAGTATCACCACCCCTCGCCACTCCTGTGCTAGTACCTGGAACGGAGTTTTTTTCCTCACAGATCTTAATGGCCATGTCAAAAATCTTAGACTGGCCTCATGTAGAAGAACTGAACCACCAACACACCAATGCTCCAGCCTGAGTCATCACACATGGACAATCACCCTCAATGACTTACTAGTTACACAATACTTTACAGTCAAAGTTTGAATGGAAGACACACCAGAACTGGACATAAAAATTACAATGTTTTGTAAGTTGTAATTGGGAGATCTTTGTGGGAAAGTCAGCAGATACTGATTCACAATTGAAATGGAAGATAATTACATCCGAATTTCAACCCCAAAATTCTCAGAAGTTACTCTAGAGCCATTTTTAGTGGGGGATTACAGCCAAAGAGGGCCCGGTTCTCAGAGAATGAGTCCCCTGGCATGCCAGTGCTGAGTGATTAGGCAGTTAATGAGTATTCAGTCAGTGATAACTTATCTTTTGGTGATCTTGGTCATTGCTTCCATTCAACCCATGCATGCATTTTCTCCTAGTAAATGGTTTTCCAGGAGTTTTTTAAGCGAAACTCCAGATGTCTTGAATCCTAGTATGATGTACATGCTGGCAACGTCTTTTGGAGGGTTTACAAAAAGAAAACTGGGCAATGACTTCTTTCTGAAAGAGCTTCATCTGCATAGCAATTTTGCATTCATTGTTGTATTTGGGAGCAACCTCTCCCTGTGAGTGACATGGAGCCTCCCCACCGCTCTCAGGTGCAAGGTCTGATGGTGCCCCCCATAACTTCTCTCCCCACTGGAAAAGTCCCTGTCTACCAAGAGGTTAGACTCACCTTGGCAACTCCGCACCAGATAAATAAATACAAATATCTCATGTCATGACCTTGCTGTTCCACGCATTCAGCATGTTTCAAGAGTATAAGCAGGCATGGTTCAGGCTCAGAATGCATAAATACAGAGATTAAAGTGCCCTTTTGTCCTAGAGCTCGGCCCCTTGCGAGGCTGCACAGCACTGGGAAGCCAGCCCGGAGAGCACTCGCATGGCTCGTGGCTGATGCTGTGGTTGCCACAGGGACTTCAAGAGGCCTGAGCACATCCTGGCCAGCCCAGCTCAAGCACTGCCTTTGTTGTCATCAAAGTTTTTGTGGAAGAAACTGGTCAGCAAGGGGAGGGGGTTGGAATGTTACTTTATATACAGCAAACAAATTACACCGTCATTAATATTGCAAGCCATTTTTGCAGGAGGAAAAGAAAACAAACAAGCCCTGCTTTATTTTAAGATTTTTAGTAGGGTTTATTCTGAGATTTAGAAAACACAAGAGAGTCAGGCCTTCCAGACAAATGCATTTACCTTGACGGAATGCATTTGCAATAGCTTTACAACAATGGCCTAGAGAATACTTGCAATTCACATTGGACTTTTTTTTTTCCTTTTTTTTTTCCTGCTCGGAAAATGGACCTGGTTTGCAGGCCTAATTCACAGCTACCACACCTACTCTCTCTGCCCAGAGAGCGAAGAGAATGAATAGGTCAATCACCTGACATATTTCCATCCAATTTCAAGGGTAGAATGTGTTCATTTTCTGACTAATGGCATGTCATTTTGCAGAAGCCTTTGGTCGCGAATTAATCCTGGAATCAAAACAGATTTTCCGGGGAGCAATCTTCCATCAAGTATTGATTTTTTTACACTCATGGAGTCTGTACTCCCTAATTTAACCTGACAATGATTCTGCACAATGGGCTGGGAGCACCTTGGCAAATCACAGAAGGAACTTTTAGTGTCTTTTCTTTCTGCAAAGTAGTGGAGGATGGAGGGGTGGGAAGTGGGGGGAAGAAAAGACCCAAACAACACAGCTGGTCACTGGGGGAGTGTGTACTGTCTGATGTTTTATTTCTGATTATTTGGAATGGAGAAATAATGCTAACTTTAAAAGTAATGTAAGTGGAGACATCTCAGAAAGATGCATGACTCTGTGAAATCCTGTTTATGGCAACAGTCCCCTGCTGCTCCTGCACCTTTTCCTCACCCCCAGCACTCTTGGATGCTAATAATACAAAACCTGTAATAGCATCTCTGGTTGCAGCTGATGCTTTTATGAGATGACATTTTACTCTGCAACAAATAAATAAATAAATGCTCGCACACAGAGAAGCACAAAAATGCATCCAAGAGGTGTTTTTAAACTCTGGCCTCAGAAGTCCAGCTGCCAAAAGCTATGCTTTGCTCTTTGTTTCTCCTACATTACAAACTCCTTTGTATCTCTTTCTCTGCGTGCTCCACACCGAGCTCTGTTCTAGCTGTTCGTTCTATTTATTTGGCTACTTACACCAATGAGAAAAGATGAAAAGTCTGTCATTATGAAACAATAATATACGACAGAATGAAAAATGGGAAATCATTTAGAGGCAGGAAGATTGGTGGGACGAGAGAAGACGAAGCCATCAGATGCTGCTTTTTAACAGCAAACTAAGATGAGCCATTTTTGTTTTTGAAGGTAGCACTGCAGAAGCGAAATAATGCAGTGTAATCATCATTCCCAGGTAAAAACTCCTTTCTTACAGATGAGAAGCAATACATATATTTAAGAGATAGTGGACAAAGTGCCCATCCTTCTGCCTTATTCTGAAACTGAAATGGAAGAGATTTTAAGCATCTTGCACAAAGAACTTTACAGAAAAATAACAACATCTCTGCTGATGATTTCTCCATTAGAAACGCTTCATTACTGGAAACATTGCTATATGACCTGAAGAATAATACTTTTTTTCCTCTGCCATTTTAGAGACACTCACAATTTGAGAGGTATTTTGTTGGAAATCATTTTTTTCCCCTTCTATAAAACAGCCTTTCAGATTTACTTTCAATAGAAGAAATACAAAAACCTTTCCTGGCCTAACAGGGAAAGGTTTGGAGAAAAACACACCAGTCCTTCCTTCAGTTTGGCTACCAAAACCCCAATATAATAATTACATTTTTAGGCATATCATTCCTGATAATTATAAGTTGCAGATCTAACTGTGCAAATTTCTGACTGATGGATCTTGATGGATCTCTCTCATTGTCAGTGCTAAATTTAAGAGGACAAGAAGTGCAGAGGAGGAAAATGGCTTCAGAAAAGACTGTGCCTGGCTGAATCAGTTCCTGAAAATGCAATTCCAGAGCATAATAGATGAAATATTTACTGAAAATAAATAAATTGAGGTCCACAGAAATAAGAGGTCCACATGCAGTTTCAATAATGATATTAAGTAATAATTCAGGAATAGTTGCTCCTGAGCACTAACAATAACATATTATTTCTGCATTGTACTGTTTCAGGAATACCTTGGAAACCACAAGATGAGTGCTTTCTGGCCTCATCAAAAAGGTTAGGGTGAAGAACCCTTGTGTGAAAAGTTTTGAGTGATATAATATGTTTAAATTGTTACAAATGTTTATAAAAGTGCTTCTAGGCATAAGATGATGACTGAAATCATACACAGGAACAGCTGAAGACAGCTCTCTTATTGTTAAAGAACTCTTTTCTTGTGAGTTTTTTTCTACTTTCATCTCATTTTCCAGAGACATTTTGAAAGAGGATTGCTTCTTTTCTTCCTTGTTTTATCAAAGTGCCTTTGTACATTAGCAAAGTGCTTTAATAACACACACTTTGTAAAAGTCAAAAGTGCTCTATTACTCGTAAGTATAGAAGTAAATAGCACTTGTTTTAATTGAAAACTTCAAACTTTTGTAGCTCTAAACACATCAAAGACACATCCATTTGTGCATCTGTTCCGAAAGGTGAATTCTGCTGCTTTTAGGCAGACTGCAAAAGAATAAAGCTTATTAGAGCACTGAGGAATTCTCAAATTGAAATGCCTTTCAACCTTCAAGTGGTTAATATATGGAAGTGGTTAATGCACTTAGCATGTGAAGCCACTTTGAAATAGTGAGGGGTTGAACCAATGATCCCCAGCAGCTGAGAGGTGCCCACTGACCACAGGCCCCGCCTGACTTCAAGGTAACACACAGTGGTTTACGTTGTAATTAAACGATTTAATCAGTGGGTTAACTAACAAAGGGAGGTTTAGGCTGTTGTGTTTTACATTACAGAAGCCTGCACTTAGCCTATTGCTGTGGCTGGATTGAAGGAAAGTATGGTTTTGAACTACTGTAACTTGACATTTCTTCAAGTGTACATTGTGTACACAGAGAGATGTGGTGATTTGCGTAGTGTCAGTGTAACAAAACTGCTTCTAAGCTAATTTATCTTTCATCCTTCAAGAGAAAACTTCAGTGGCTTAAAGAGTGTCCTGTATGTAGTTGGGCAGTTACCAACGTCACCTGAAAGCAGGTGATGTCTCACAGTAGGGATAAAGAAGTGGGCAGAGTGATTTCTGAGCCAAACTGAGTTACATTAATAAAGCTTCGGAAACCAGAGGAGGGCTACTGGCTCTGATACAGACCATGGGCAAAGGATGAACACAATCTCACAATCATGCTTTAACAAGTTACTGTCAGCCAAGCTCTAGTAACTGACAGTGATTAGATTTCATTTTGATTAAAAAGCTAATGGAAAGAAGGCTAATGAAACCAAAAATCAGTCGTACCTCCAAAATACTAATAGGATTTTAAATATCTCTCCAGGACTTGATCTCTTGTTTTCTACAGGAATCTTGTCCCTTAAAGGGCGAGCCTTCTTTTTTAGAAGCTGCCTGACAACTATTTTTTATTTGCATTATCACTTGCCTTGTGTCAGGACTCCAGCCATGTGGCACCACCATATACAGGTTATTGTCTTTCTCTGGCTGACAAGGGTGGCAACAATGCTTAAAGTGTCCCCAGAGTACCATGCTGTACACAAAACCCTGATGGAACTTCCATAGGAGGGCTGTACTACAGCCTTAATGGTATATGATAGTTCCATCTGGGCAAAATCTCCTTCATATAAACTCCAGAGCAACAGCACAAGGCTGCAGGAGAAGGAATTCTGCAACTGCAGGCAGAGCTGGTATCAGAAGTGAAGTCTCCCAATTCTCAGGGGTGCACTGGTAATAATTCCTTGTCCTCAATACCATAAACAGTTAGAAAGCAAAATATTCTCTAACTCTTTAAAGTCAAGCTTAACAGGTAAAATGCATTTCTCGCTCAACAGAATGACTAGCTCTGTAAATTCCTGAGCCTCCTTCTGCTGCACTTTGCAGTGCAGCCAGGAGTGGGTATTACAGGAAGATTTCTTACACATTTTTCAGATCTAAAAGTAGAAATGTACCTGTGCAGAGTACACACATTTGGACAAAATTCTGACACTCCAGAGTCCGTCACCTCATTTTTCCTTTCTTCAAGCAGGCACGTGTTTATTCAGGGCGTTTTGCGTGCCTGTAGAATGTTCAACTGGCACCAATCCTTATGACAAGGGGAAAAAGATGCTGCTAAAAAATTAAATTTAGGACTCTGACTTTAAACTCATTTGAAAAGCATGGTGAGTCCCCAACTACTCCTTGTGAAATGAGTGTTGAAGGACCAAGGGTTTTCCACTTTCAGACAGATGCCATAGTTAGACATCCGCATATTGACTTCAGAGCTTAACTTCAGATGCTGTATTTGATAAGCTATAAAATTCATTTTTTATCAATCATGCCTATGTAAGGATACAAAGAGCAGAAGATATACCATGGGGCATATCCCATACAGTAGACAGTTGGGGAAAATATAAAAAATATAGTGTACACCTTTTCATATGTATCCTTTCAATTTTCTTTTTTTGCTTTGTTTCACACCAAACATGAGTCATTTATTTAGAATAATATCTATTTAATGAGTTTAGGTCAACTTGCAACTAAGAGGCAGTCTGAATTGCACTGCAGTGTTTTAGGAATACTGAAGAATCGTGGCAGGACATCATATCTGAAAGGAACCGTCCCAGTGGAATAACTGATGACCTGATGCGCACAAAGAAATTCTGTGTGGAAAGGCGAATTGATTGTGGCCAGTTTGGTAAAGCTGTGTGGCAAAAAGTCTACAATTACCTTACAATTTATCCTAACTTGTACATACTCCAGTAATTCAAAATATGTTACGGGCAACTCTGGTTCTTAAGTAACATTACTAACCTGTAGGTTAAGTCCTCCCACTGTAAGCAAAACAGTTTCAGAAATAGGCTGCCAAATAGTTGTAAATATTTAGTCTCCCTTCCCTCCTCCCCTGCTATTCTCTTTCTACCTCCCATTTCATTCCGTATTTACCCAGGCTATTGCCATACCCTTGGCTCGAGGACTCCTTTCTGCAGAGTAAGAACTCAGGGCTGAACACACCACAGTGGTGAGGTCAGGAATGCAGGTACCAAATCCTAATTTCTCACCATCACTGCTGGCTCAGCGCTGGCATTTAGTTGGTAGCAAAAGTGGAATAAATCACACTAGCTTCTTCCTAGTGTGACTCAAAGGTCAGAGCACACTAAAATCTGGTGGAGCTAATTGGGGTATTTAATAGCTGATTGCCCCAAGCTGCCTGTTTTCCATCTCCTGTGCTGGAGGCTCTTAGTCATATCAGTGTCAGGTTTGGTGCCTTTATGTGTACTTAGACAATGTGTAGAAGCTTATCTAGCAGTTTGCAGCTACAAAAAGAGCGGAGTCCCGTTTGCCCTGTGCTTTGTTTCGGTTGTGATGCTTCTCTGATAGCACGGTCAGGCAAATTTCTGTTTCCTAATTCGGAGGAAAACTGACCCATTGTGTTGCCTCCCGGGTTCATGAGCTGGGTGAGTTTAGCTTGCTGTTGGGTGAGCATTAGAGCTGGTGGCAGGGTGAAGGACTGAGAAGGCACTGGAGGCAGTCGAGGTGGGGGCAGAAACGAGCCCTTTTTGGAAGCTGTGAGCTCTCAGAGGTGCTCAACTCTATTGCCTCACCATAAATCAAACCCAGAGTCATGGGCTGTTTGACTGCTGAAACACTTGTTTCATTGGGTTGTTTGTTTTTTTTTGTTTTGGTTTGGTTTTGTTTGGTTGGGTTTTGTGTTTGTTTGGTTTGATTTTGGGGGGGTTGTTGTTTTGTTTGGTTTGTTTTTTATTTTCCTGGGAGGTGCAACGAAAAAGAGAAAACAAGCAAAAGGATAGCGTGAATCAGCTGTTGGGCAATCCAGATCTTAAGCTGCTGCAGTTCCTTCTGCTGCGGGTGCGCCCGTGACCTCTGCAACACAGGGCTGTGCTAGTGGTTTTGACTCCCTATTTGCAAAAGACTGGGGAGATGCACTCCTATAGGTCTTCTCCAGGATGGTCCATTCTTGTTCCACCTATGCCTCCTGAGGCAGCTGCTGGTGTTTGAACCTCTCTTTGATACTCAGAAATTGCAGCAAAGTGACTTTAAAATTGCCTCTTTGGTTTTCCATGTGTTTTCTAATGCGCACACATGTTACTTACCATGACAAAGGCTAATTTCTAGATATCAGATTAATTGTCAGCAGCATGGAACTTAATTTTCTAATATGCAGACATCTTTGTTGGTTGCAAATATTGGAGTTGGCACGCTTTAAATGTCAGCACCATTTCAACATGTATAGAGGTCTGTAGAATTAATGATGAGAGAGATTCTTACCGTAAATGTATTGGAAATGGCAGCATTCAGTTACCTGTAAATGTTAAAACGTTGTCCACTAAGAGCTGACAAAGACAATCAGTAGATGCATCCTTTAGTTTGTCGGACACTGAGCCCCCGAAGACCCATCCAGCTCACTTTGTGCTCATCTGAACATTCCTCCTGGTACCAGGAGGAGCCATCTGGCCCAAGATTATAGTGACTTCTGCCCTCAGGGGGACAGGGAGAATTGTCAATGCCTCCAGGTGGTCCGAGAGGGCTGGGCAGTGGGTGGGTGGGTGGTGTGCGAGAGCTGCAGGGTGTGCCCTGGATGTGCCTCTCCAGAGGGGCTGTGGGAAAGGCTTTGGGAGAAGGATAACAGGGCAACCTGCCCCGCTGGGAAGCAAAGGGGCAGCAGAGTACACAGGGCTCTTCTCCAGGGGTGCCATGCCAAGGTGCAAACACAAAGAATTCCCACCCTTCTGTTCGACCTTCCAGGCAGCTGTTTGGATGGGAAACATCAGTGTTCCTGGAGCTAATTTATGTACTTTCGTGTAAATAGCTCTGTTATTTTAGATTGTGCTGGGCATGGGAAATAACTATTGGACCGCACTGTTCAACACCAGCGCAGATGTCTTTAATTTCCAGTAGTTACAGACTATCTTGACAGGATAATTTGTGCTTGAATTCTGTCCATTTCACAACATAACTTGCTGTTCTCCACTGAACTGGACTCTTCCACCACATCTGAGGGGAAACCAGTCCCCTCCTGAATTTTATTCTAAGTATACAGCTGGTTTCTTTTATGTCCCAGAGAGATGTTTCCACTAATTATCTTACTTGTGCTTTATGTAACATCCCTCAAAGGAGCTAGTGAAGGTTGTGCATCCGCCACTGAAGACTTAGTGTAAGGAATTGAGGTTTAGACTTGGATAATAAAGGTGGCACTGCAGCAAAAATCCCCACATGTCTTCAGAAAGCAAACACAGGAAGGTCACTAAACAAAATTCACTAATGAGTCCCAACACACATGCAAAGACATACTTTTTCCCAGTTTTCATTCAAGTCTCACTCGCTGTTTCCTACCATTGGCACTACTTACAGGCTATTCTCACAGAATCCAAATTCTCTACTGCTCACTGCCTTCCTTGCAGCTGCTCATAAGAAATTTTATTAATTCAAAACTGTTCTGAATCTAGGCAGGTGTACAAATATCCTATCCCCCCTCCTCTTGCAACATCCCTCACACCCCCGACAACAAATCTCTGATTTTTCTTCCAGAAGGTTGTGTAAGAAAACACTTTGAAAAAAGTTGTTAGGCTTTTATACTGTTATTTTATGTGTGCATTTCACTTTGCTGCAGGCAGTGGCAGAAGGAAAAAAAAAACCAATCCATATTTGTGCAGAGTGAAAAGATGAAAAGAAAAAAAACTTCTTCCAAAATAATTAGCTGTGTGGTATAAGGAATGAAATCATCAAAAATACTTGACCTGTTCCCCTGCTGCTGCTGCTGCTTCTGCTGCTGCTGTTGAGCCCTTGAAATACCCAAACACAGTAAGAAAAATTGTTAGGAAGATTTATTTCGGGGAGCAGAATGCTCTTGTTCTGGAGACTGGTACCAGACTTCCTTTTCCTGAAGCCTGGAACATCCCCAGTTCTAATTTAGGGGTGAGTCTTTAAAATGCAGCTGAAGCAAAAAATAACAGCAAGGCATTTCCTTAGACAAAGACTAAGTGGGTCAACCATTCATTCAGCAATGGATTCAAATGTGACTCCAATAGCCACAACTGAAAACTTTTGTACATCTATATCTGTATCTGTGGCATGTCTGTGTGTATGTATATAAAAATACAGAAATACATCTATTCATATAAACATGTATAGGCTCATTTGTGTTGGTGTGAATGTGTATTCACAAGTACATATATGGTAAATATGGTTAATCTTGCATCTTTTCCAAAAGGGTGAATGCTCCTATTAAGCCTCTAGCAGATGCAGAAAGGAAGTGTACTTGCAATAGGTTTGGTTGGAATATACTTGAAAAAATAGTTTATTTAAAATGGGAGGACTTCTGAGTGGCTTAAACATACAACCTCACCATGACAATGCGTTAACAGTGGGTAACTCTAGCAGGAAAGATTAATATTACATATAAAAACCTTGGTGTAGAATGTTTGTAGTACTGTCAACAGCACTGTAGAGGAGGCAATTTTTTGGTCCTGGCAATGATTTTTGCACAACATACTGAGTAATCATTGTCTACAATGCACTTTTTTTCCTACCATAAAACCTGTGGAAGGAATAATACTGCTCTCATTTTTCCTCTGGTTTCTAAGGAGAACTCTAAAATATATACCTCATGCCAGCAGTCCATAAACTCCAGTTGTGCTCAGGCACTATGCAAGCGGAGGCTACCAAGATCAATAAAATCATTGAACCCACAAATACTTCTGCCTCTAGAGCTCTGTGAGAATTTAGAGAACCATATATATCTGTATGTAGGAAAAGATGGACAAAGAGGCTGTTGTTGGTAGGAGGAGCAAAGTCTGCTGGATTTAGGTTGCGAGACAGCGAGCATCAGAAATGTGATGTTCATGGTTTGATGCCAGAGCAGTATAAATTGAGGAGAAGCAGCACACTCAGGAAATGGGTTTGAGGGGGATGGATGACTGGCTCTGGCAATTGCTAATAAGACGCAGAATGTTGCCTGCCAAGGTCACTGATTTTACTCCATTTCATTATCAATTATTAAATATCTTTTCCCCTTATTATTAGTTTACAAGTTGTTTTCACATGAGGGACGCCATTTGGCATCCTGTGTGAGGTGAATTGCTGATGATGAATCAGGTTCAAAGCAGAGTGGTATCTGTAACAGGAAAATTGTTGTAACATTGGTAATTTCTTGTGCTCTGGCAGGAGCCTCAAGAGGAAGGACAAGGTCTGTGTAGGGATGTAGGTGCTTGATTATCTTTTTTCTCTCTCGTTGTATGTGCTGTGCTGCATCAATGAGAAAGGCAGGACTTGATTTTTCCACCAGTCTGGTACTTCACGTATGCAATAAACCTCCTCCCAGGCTGGCAGCAGGGAGTGCTTTGGGTGGTCAGCCTAGGACAGAGTAGTTGTCTCTCCACTCAGGCATGCTCTTGTCTAAGACCACCTTACCTTCTGAAATAAAACCGAGGAATTTTAATTTGCCTTCTTCACCAAAATGGCAGCTTAAATTAGAGTTTAAGATATTGAGAGGCAGAGAAGGGATTCGATCATGTCAAAATGGTAAAAAATTAATAAAGATAAAGGCTGAACTGCTTCAATACAGATACTAAGAGCAAGTGCACATTTCAGTTCATTTTTTCTCACAGAGTTCCTGGTTTAGGGGAAAGTTTGTGAGGTTCATTCAGCAAGTCAGTCCTTAAACAAACAGTTCTCCTTCAAAGCAGGTATGGTATATTTTTCATGTTGCCAAAGGAGAGAAAAAATGTACCTGAAGGGTGCCAAAAAGAAGGATGGAGGGGGACTTTTTACAAGAGCATGTAGTGTTAGCACAAGGGCGAATGGATCCAAACTAAAAGAGAGTAGATTTATATTGGGTAGTAGGAAAAAAAATCTTTCCTGGGGGAGTGGTGAGGCAGTGGAACAGGTTGCCCTGAGAAGCTGTGGATGCCCCACCTCTGGAGGTGTTCAAGACCAGGCTGGATGGAGCTCTGAGCAACCCAGTCTAGCGAAAAGTGTCCCTTTCGCTGGCAGGGTTGGACATAGATGTTCTTTAAAGTCCCTTCCAATCCAAACCATTCTATGATTCCATAAGTAAAAACTAACAGGAATGACTGAAGGTAAGCACAAGTTCTTCAAGGAATTACAAAAAAAAGAAAAAAAAATAGTGTAGGCATGCAGATGTTACATGCTGCAGCCAGGAAATCCATGTTGCTGGGACAATCCTGGATCCCTTGGGATCAATTGCAAATTGCCACACAATTCAGATTTGTGCAGTGTCACCCTCCCACTGTCTTCTAAAACTTTCAGCATCCTGAGACCATTTGAGGAACTATTCTGGGACCATCACTGACAGAGTACATATGTGTGGGAGATCTTCCTGTTGGTGGTACTGCTGGATAGACTCGACAGAGCATGGATTTTTGTTCATTGGAAACCTGGAACTTGTTAGCTGAACACCATCATTATGTGATGTCTGAAAAGCAGGGAGTGAGTCTATACCTGACAGGTTTATTGATGCTGTGCTGGTGGAGGCTGGGCCATGGTTTTAAGCTCCTACACCACAAAACCAGAATCTTGTGTCCTTTTAGGACTGGCCCGCTCATGTGTTCCTTACTCCAAAGCCATTTTTTGCTGTCCCATGATTTCATGTGTGAGTTTGTGGCCTGACCCAAGACCCACCCACACTGAGCGTGCCTGTGACCTCACACACAGACCTGGTGACTCTCTTCTCAGTCCTGGCCACTGTTCTGTCCATAGCGTGGCAAAATGCAACAGTAAAGGACTGTGAATGAGGGAAAACCCCAGTCTACAGGTCTATTGAGCACAGGGAGAGAGAAGGAAAAAAATTTCCAAGTCTTTAATTATCTATTATTTTCAAGAACTTCACAATCTCATATGGGACTGATTCATATTAGACCTGAATTCTCAGATTAAAAAGCAAACCCCAAGAGAGCTTTCCCTCTTGGTAAGTCTGCTTTGCTTCCTGAGTGCTTGTTTAATTGAAGTCAGTAGAAGAGATTTTTTGCCTATCAAAGCCCTGTTAGTACTGTAGGCTTTTCTCACAGGTATAGATTTAGACTGTGATCAGTCCTAAAGCAGCTGCACAGGGGAATAGGCCATATGAGAACATGTATTCTACACCTTCTGTGTGGTTCTCTGCCCTTAGTGCCAGCTATGCTCCCATCACACATCTTAAGGGAAGGGCAGGGCACAGACAGCATTTACTGTTTATCAAAATTATTGCAAATATATTTTTTCTTCCCCCCNCTAAAGCTCTTTATGTTGCACTTAAGGAACTCCAAAGTACTGCCATAGCCATTTCTAGAAATTTGATTTTGAAGCAGTCAGCAAGTGGGGGATGAAGCCTTATAATCAGCATTCAGTGGCTTTAAGGCAGGATCTATTTTGAGAGTTCAGTGATCAGTGGGAACACAATTGATTCAATTTGCAAAGTCACCTTTTCTTGCAACAAAACAGGTCCAGGTTACTTGAATCTATAATGGCTAGGGATGGTCAATTGCCTCTGAGGCAGCTAAAATACCTATCGCATGATCAAAAGAGGAAAGGTTGGATTTTTAAATAGGGTAGGGGGGGAAAAGCCTCTAACCAATGTTTGATTGTTGCTTTATCAGTATTGAATGAAAAGATACGTGCTCAGTGTTTAGTAGCTGATACGGAAGCACAAAGGGTCATTCTCCACACCCTTGTATTGTGTGAGTAGGTGAATTACTGGGGTTTGAAGTACAGCTGTTGGACATGATGCCTAGAGGAGCTGATGCAATTTTGGTGCCCCCAGAGGGCCAGGGTGTGCTGGGCTAAACACCATGAGAGGTTTGTTGTGGAGCAAGTGTTTACCAGTGGGTACATGGAAAGATTTTGCAGTGCCAAAGCATCCCTCTTGGGGCATCAGTAGTGTGGTGTGTGGAAACCTGTAGGCACTGCTTGTGAAATAAAGCAGGCACATGAAGGGTTAGCCCATAATACAATGTTTCTTATTCATCTCATAAAATACAGAAAAAATGCACTGAAAAGGAGAATTGCAGTCTGGGGAAAAAAAAAAAGTCAGGACAAATAAATATTCCAGGTGCTCCCTAAGTTTTCCATGCAAGTAAATATTTTGGTTTTGTTTTTGGTTGTTCAACATGTGATACTGGAAAAGTAAAACAACGTTTAACAAAATCAAAGGAAAAATTCTATGTAAAAGTTTTGTTCCTGAGCTTCAAATATAAGATTCTAAAATTGACAAAGCTTTTATTTATAGGCTGGGTTTTATTCCAAAACGACTTTACAATACAACTAATGCATTTCTTAAACTGCGCTGACTTTTCAAGGTCATGTGTTCAGACACAACTCAATATGACTCAAAGCAAGTGGCCTGAAAAAGAGGGATTCCTGTGACCTAATATCACAGTTGCACAAAGAAATGAGCAATGAACCTCATGACCTCTGCAAAAATGCAAGAGGAACCATCTGGGTGGCTGACCCCGGCTCGCTGCCACGCTCCCCTTCCATCACTTACCACCTGTGGAAGCTTGGGGATATGCACCATTTCTGGCCTTGGTGTCCGTCTGTCCTTGGTCCCTTTGGCCTGGGGGGTGACACACACTCACCTGAGTGACTCTGGGACACTCCCGAGGTGGCTCCTCTGCTCTCCACACCTGCAGAGAAGACAAGACATCGCCAATGCACACACCCGCTCCGGGCACGGGCACCGCGTCTCGTGTTGTGGATGAAGTTGCGCTCCGCAGTGCCGACGGATTTTCTTCCTTCCTTTCTTTCAAGCATTTAACTATTTTTGTATTGAACTGATGCGAAATTACACGAGCTCGGATAACATGAATAATGCATGAGGTTTAAGACAAACACATGAAAGGAGCTTATTTTTCATGTCAAACAATTCTTTATTCTTTTATGGTACAAATTAAAAGTGACAGATCTGAAGCTGTTAAGAAATACACAAAGTGCAGCTTTACTGACCATACAGATATTGCTCTAGATTAAGTACAGTTTTTGTCAGTTTTTTTGTATTTTTTTTTTCATGTTAAGCAACCTGTGCAGATAAATCAGCTTTGGTTTCAAAGTCAGAGTAGTAAGGAGCATCTAAATATCCAGTTTGTTTTCTTGGTCACAAGTCCACCATATCGACTCCTTTTGCATTTATTTGTATTTTTTAACAACACAATACAGTCCCTTTTGTACTGCCATCTTTCCCGCTGCATGCTCCATGCATGGAAAAACAGATCTCTTTGCAGTGCTTCATAAGTGACCCTGGTGACCATTCTGTAGATTATAGCACATAGGACAAAAATAATAATAATAACAATAATAATAAATAATAATAATAATATCACCTTTTAACAATAAATAAACAAATGTGCCCCACATAATCTCAAGTTGGAAACAAGCAAACCACGTGACAAAAAGCTCATTACAAAATGTTTTCCAAACAGATTTTACAGTCAAACATTGACATGGAAATCAATTTCCTCTCTTATCTTCTTATTTGAATGTTGGTCAATAACTGGGTACAAGTAGAGTGCTGAGGTAAAACACTGATGAACAGTTTTATTTTTGTATTTTTTTTAATAGTAACAGTTTAGTATTGCGAGATTGTCAGCAACATTTAGCCATATCTATACAATGTGCATATACCTACATACATTGAGCTTTGGTCCAGCATTGAGAAGACGAGCAAAGGCATTTTACATATTTCTTTTTGGTTATAGCTTGAGTTCTTTGATACGCCTCTACTTGTTCCTTCCTAGCTCCTTTTTGCTTCCTTTTTCTTTTTTTTTTTTTTTTCCCTTTTATTTTCTTTTTTGGCTTTTTTTTTTCAGTAGTAACATAAAGAAATTGGAACCATTTGAATGCATTTGATTTCTTCAACTGTCCAAAATAGCTTTTCAGTGAAAAACATAAAAAGACATAATCAGAACAGTAAGTGAATTCTTGGTTCATTATTCAAATAATATTTATATATATATTTAAAAAAAAATTCAATGACCAATAAATTAGAAAACCATTAAACCTTCACATATGACTGAAGAGACTTTTGTTTCATTTGCTGGTAGCACTCTATCTTTTAGTCACATGCAAAATTAAAAGGTACTCAGATGTTATTAGTACACGAAAATTGTTTACAAATGGAAATGAGAAATGTTGCCAGTAACAAAATAAAACAAAATATTTGTGGCCTTCCAAAGATGTATGACTCACGCATAATTTATCTTCCTAAGAATCTGTTCAGGCACAGTTTATGCCTCATAGCAAAAATTTGTTTATAGAAAAATTAATATAAGAAGCATTACAACACTTTATAAATAATTTACAAAACATAATACAAAATTAGAAAACTGTAAAAAAAACACTGCACATGAAAGGTTTTAAGACTGTGGGATGAACATTATTTTTTTCTTCCAAGCTGGCAATTTATATTTATTTTACATTTCCCCTGTCCTAGTTATACCCTTCCGTTATGTACTTTGGAACAGAAAAGGGCTTATGTAACTGCTGCCAGCATATTTTTAAACATTTAGTATCTTTCATACACTGTTTAGTTAACTTTTCTTCTTGGGGGATTTTTCTTCGCAGAATTTAGAGCAGCTCCTGGGAGAATTGAAAATTTAGTTTTCAGGCAAAGAATGGTCGGTGGGTTTGTTCCCAGGCGGCTTTTGGGGGATGGAGCAGGGGAGGGGATGACTGGGCAGGGAATCGTGTATGTGGCATTACTGACTGGGCAATTAGGAGGGTACTGAGGACGCGGGTGGGATTTCAGGAGTGTCTGCTTCCAAACACGGTCTGTTCTTCCCTGCTTCCCTGTTGGCCTCTGGATGCTGCTCTGCTCGTTGTGTAAACTGAGCTGTGGCCACACATTTAGGACTGTTTGATATATAGATAACAGCGACATTTCTGTGGGTGTAGGTCTCTGTGGAGGGAGAGGGTCAAAAGAAAACCCAGAGGGGCAGATGTTGTCGTGAGACTCCCTTTACTTTACATGCTCAGCTTGAGTAGAGCACCTCTTTTTGTCCCTCACAGTTTGCCTGTGGTTACTGAGGTGTTCTTTCTCCCCAGCAGTTATTTATATATCAACAGCTGAAAAAGAGTCAATAACAATTCTCACTGTCCTCCTCATAAAAGCAATACTGAAAACATCCTTAAACATACCCTGCTGAAGCTTAAAGCCTAAAATGCATTTGCTGGACGTGAGCCCATCCTGGAGTACTGGATCGTCAGTGCTCTCCAACCCTGACCTTGGAGAGGGCTCACACTTAGAAGCAGTTTCTGGCCCAGACGATGTTCTCTGAAACCTGAAAACTCCACCAGCCATACAGCAAGTACCACACTCTACAAGGCAAATCCCATTAAGAAAAGAGCGAGGGCCGGATTCAAAGCCCACTGAAATCAATTCAAATTCAAAGTCTGTTTCTTCTACTAAGTTTTGGATATAGTCTTGGGTACTTGAAAACCCTCTACTAAAGAGGTGTTATTTGAAGACTCCAGTACATCAGGAACTTCCTTCAACATCCTGGATAGACCAGCAAAAGTCCAATACAGCCGTCCTAAGGTCAAGGAATCCAATCAGGAGTTATACCAGCAGACTTTTACTCTACTATTTCTACAGTGAGCTGAGCCAAATCCCTGATGTTTTCCTTTGGGAAGCCCTGGCTGAGATGCAGCTTCTAACCTAATAGTGGGCTGAACCACAAAGGCTGGAGCAGAACTTGGCCAAAGAGGAAAACTGCAGACAACCATCACAGGTCAGCCCATACCCCATCAAGAACCTGCCACACCTTCCTCTCCCCCTGAGCCCTAGTGGACTTGTAGGTCCGATGACCACAGTATTTTAGCGATGTTTGTCCAGTCAAAAAGGAAGCCACAGAGATAAACTGTCTTTAAAGGAAAATCAGATCACCTGAAACATATTGCAGGTGACCCACCTTACATTACCAAGGGATATTCATATCCTAATTGCTTAGGCTAGCCAGAGGCCACAGCTAACACCTGCAGAAACACATCCTCCTGTCGAAGAGGTCAGCGGGGCAGGCATCAATATCAGGAGAACATAAAAAAAAGGCAGAGGGAACAAAGCACTGCCATTGACACAGTCCATAATGATGTAACGAGCAGAACATCCTCCTCACTTCTTGGCCTGTCCGTTTGTCCTCATCAGAATCTCAAGAAATTTCTTTGGCTGGCAGACTTTGGAGAGAAATTGCTTCAAATGGAACCATAATACAGATGCAGTAGTGAACCAAGCGTGCAGGTCATATTTATACGACAAACTGAGCTTTGGTAACCTCTCCAGATTCGTGGCCAAGGGACAGAGAAATCCCCAGCCACACATCTGGCACAAAGCACAGTGTTCAGTGGGGGCTGAACAGGCATAATCCTAATCCTTCTTGGTCCTCTGCTGCATTTCAGCATATCAGTATAAAAGTCTTCAAACAGTCCTGGGTTATGTGGGCTTGGGGAAGGGGTGGAGAGTGAACTGGGAGGGAGGAGGCAGTAAACAGAATCAGAAAAAAAAACAACCACCAAAGAAAAAGAAATGCAAACCAAGACATACACCCTTAGAAGAGAAATACCAAACCCCACAAATAAAAAGAAGTTTTTTTTGGCACCCAAACACTAGGAGATTGCAAAACTGTTGACTAAAAGAAAAGAAAAGGAGGTGACCAGTATGGAATGGCTTTGACACCTGTTTGTACACACCTGCGGGAGTACAAGCAAGGATGGGAGAAACTAATCCTGCTGTTTTTCTCTTTGCAAAATACAAATGTAAAAATTCATAACACAATTTTACACTCATAAAAGAGTAGACTAACAATCTAGTTTGCAATGCCGTGTTTCTGACTTTGGTTAATAGTTTTCATAGTGAATCAGCACTTGATACCTGAAAGGCTACAATCACTCCTCCAGGTGGCAGGCTTGTATTCTCTTTTAAACAGATAAAAGTTTTTTTTCTTTTATTTTTCTTTTTTTGTTTGTTTTGTTTTTCCTTAAAATGTGTTCATATTTTCATAATATACAGAAAAAAGTAAGCAGTTATTTGGTTTACTTTAAGTCCATTAAAAAAAACTGGCTTTTTCTTTTTTTCTTTTTTTTTGGGGAGGGAGGGAACTAATTCTACGCCACACACACACACTGAGTGTTGTGTATTTTTTTTGTTTCGTTGGATTTTTTTTTTTTTAATAGGAAAACCCATGGACATTTATAAACTGTTCTGTCCTCCTCGTAGTTTTCTCAGTCTTTTACTTACAAGGGTGATGAATAGGTATTTTCACAGAGTTCAAATGGTTGCGTTTATGTTGGTGCGGTTTTATTTCCTGTGTGGTTTTGTTTAGTTTTGCTCTGTTTAGTTTTTAGGAGTTTTCTTCCAGAGAGTCTGTTAAAGGCTCCATAGGAACTGCCGTCGCGGGCTCGTGCTGTTTCAAGCGTTTAATTGTGTTCTTCAGTGCTTGCCTCTTATTGCAGAACCAAACTCTAACTACTTCCCGGTCATAGTTCAGTTTCTCTGCAATCTCTGTCATTTCTTGCCCAGAGGGGTGCGTGTTCTTCTCAAAGTGGGCATTCAAGATTTCAAGGGCTTGTGGCGTGAATGAGGTGCGCCTCTTGCGCTTTTTGGATGGCTCGCTCCCGATAAACTCGGTAAGGTTCTGCATCCCTGCTCGATGGCGGGCCTCAGCCTCAGCCATCCACCGCTCAAGCACCGGCTTGATCTTCTGGGCACTTTTAGGGGTGATGTCCAGCTTTTCAAACCTGGCAGGATACAAAAGGCCAGGGTTCAGTTTGGCTGTCAGACTGCTAGCTATAGTGTTCTCTTGGGCTTCCTGTGGTAGGAAAAAGTGGCTTCTCAGGATGGTGTGTCTGAGGGAAAATTGAGAAAGAAGAGTCTTACACTGATGCTCTGCCAGGGTGGGACTTCCTGCCTGCCTGACTAATTGACTGGCAGAGGTAATTTACAATGGATTATGACAACTGTCAGATAGGTATAAGTATATATATATATAACTAGATATTTAAACTAACACAAAATGAGAACTACAACAAAATTATACGTACACTAAATATTGCAGGTTAAGAGTCACATTTTCATACTTCTGATGATCCTCAAAACCCTTGAGACCAAGTCTAATTACAGGAAATGATATCAAAGGCAATTGTTTTTTATCATCTCGTCTTTGTGATTAATCCTTTTGTTATCCCTCCCATCTCGTGTTGCCCAAACACCACAGCTTTAATCATACAAACCAATGGCAGTCACTAGCCTCTGAATATCAGGTTTCCTTTCCATTTTTTCCAGCAATTTTCACCGTTTGTAAGTTAATGCTATATCCCTTTTCTGGGTTGGAAAAAGATTCCCATGGCCACGGCGGTGTTCAGCTGAAACAGCTGGACAATTTGCAATTATCTTGACTGCCCCCACAATGTGCAAAGACAGACTCATGTTTTCCAGATGAAACCCAGCATAATAGTCTACTAATATGCTGTGGCACCAAGCTGAGTTTATTGGGGGATTTCTGCAAACTGCACCAGAATGATATCATTTCCTGTAAATGAGGTCCTCTATATATCATTTTGCCATCAAAAGTCTTTTGCCAAACTGGATTTTACAAGTATTATAAAACATCTGGAAAAGCAGCCACACAAAGCTTTAATCCTGTCAAAAACAAGCAGAAGAGCTGAGTGCACGTTTCAAGTCTTATAAGTAATGGTTTCTTTCATTTACTGAGTTCATCCTCTTTTGCTACCCATTAAAAAAGCCTTAACCCAAGTCCTCTGGTGCCACCCTTTTGCATTTCCCCACTTTGCTCTGTCTACTCAGCACGCTGCAGTATTTAACGCTGCAGAAAGGCAGCGATTATTGCAGGACATTCCCTGCTGTCCAACCCAGCTGGTGCTGAAGCACCACCACCACCACCACTAATCACAGCCAGCTCTGGAGACCAGACCGACCCAAGCAGTGCCTTTGTGCAAAGAAACTCTGCGACTGGCCAATTTTAGCATCACTCCTCAGCATGTGGAGGCAGCAGAAAATATTTCAGCAAGAAACAAAGCATTTCTCACAACCAAAGAATAAGGCAAGGAATAATTCCAGATAATAACGCTCCAGAGAATTTGTAACTGGTGCCTGACATCCTAATGTGGTATTGACTGCAAGGTGTTATTCCTTGGTGCCCAGTTATGTTTCAGGCTGAAGAGTGTGTTTTGGAATGTGTTGTCTCAAGTTAAAGAAAACACCAGTACTTGCATGCAGAACATATTCAAGCTAGTACATTGCTCATATGACCTGCACAGGCCACCAGGAGACTCTACTTGTGTCTTTGAGTTTGTCATTCAACTTGCTTGCCTTACTGCCCCTTCCATTAACCCAGAGTTCGTACTGAACCTCCTTTGTCATCCTTAAAAGTTAAGTCTACTCTTTCTGAGGAACTGCCACTGAAGCAGCTTGTCTTGGTGCTTAACAAAAAATGCACAGTCATAGCATATTATTACACCCCGAAGTCGTATCCAGCTGGGGCAGGCAAAGGAAATTAAAAAAACTGTAACCTTGCAAGTATTTGGGATCAGCTTCTGCACCCATCCCTCATGTTCTGAGGAATTTGCCCTGCTAAGGAGCCCTCTGTAAAATGTTTGCTCAAGGTGTGAGACAGGGTGAAGGAAATGAGAAGACAGAAAACTAGACAAAAGCAAAGGAAACGGCAATGTGTCCTTTAAAGGATAGTATATTAAACAGCAACTTAAGGCTACAAAAAAATTGTAAATTGCTGAAAACTCCACCCATTTTAGGCATTCTTTAACAACTGACCACGTGGAAGACAAAAAAAAAAAAAAAAAAAAAAAAAAAAAAAAAAAAAAATTAATCCTTAGCAATAGGGAGCAATAGCATTCGTATCATTGGCACTGCTTGTTAGTGTTGATACTGCAGTACATGTTTGGTATAACGATATACAAGTCTTGAAACAAATTTCCCAGCAGTAGTATCCTTGTATAGACTGAATAAAGGTTATTTTCTACAGGGAGGTATCTTATAAGAAAAAACAGTAGGGGAGACCATAGAAGTGAGAGGATCCTATGGAGCTTTTTGTATTTAACAACAATCAATGGGTTTTATGGAAAATCATTGAGCAAAATGTGAGCTGCAAGCTCACTACCCCATACTGATGTTATTTATAACCTTAGTCTTTAACTGCAGGAAAAGTACACTTCCGTTCTATGGGGAATACATTAAAAGTATAAAGAGCAGATAAAAAGACAGAGCATTTCATGGATCACCAAGAACAAAATCCACTTAAATGAGCTTAGAGTTGGTTTCTTGGCTTTCACGGATGGAGAAGGACTATAAGGCATTGCCCAGGAGGAAAAAGCTGTTACCTAAGTGTGTTTGTTACCTCATGCATAAACATGGGATTACTTTAACACACATACATGCATATAAGGAGTTTGCTTCTACTTTAACTCTGTCAAGACTATATTATGATTTCTTATGATTAGGACAGATTTCTGCTTTGCATACATGGGTTTGTCTATTTTTTAGTAAACATTTGGGTGATAAAAGGTGAATAGCTGCTGGTTTGCAAGACAGCAGGAAGGCTATTTTTTTCCCTTCTGTGTTGCCTAGGTAAATCATCATTAACATCCTCTATGTGAAGAGCTAACCACAGTAATACAGGTTTTAACTTAGCAGGGATGCAGCCATGAAATATTTGTTCAGCAACCCTATCTGTAGAAAATGGCACAGTATGAAGAGGGTCAGCTGGTGCTTATCCAGCATCAGCAGGGTCTCCAGCTCATCTACGGAATTAAGTCTCAGTGCCAGGAACATTGTTTCTCACTTGTTTAAAAAAGAAGGAGGAAAAAAATAAAAGACCAAAGTTACTCCAGGGTTATGTAACAAGAACATTTTATCTGTCAGTTAACAACATTATTGGCTAATTTAAATCTCAGGTTAAATAACAAACTGTAAAGACAGGAGACTCAAACACAAGCATGCTCCTCGCAATAAGCTGCATAATTATTAAGAACAAAGGGAGGAGAGGAGAGTTGATGATGTAACGTGTTACCTGCAGATGGCAGACTGGCTATAGGCTGGGCCTTCGGTGGCGCTTAGGGCTTGGCCAACTTGGGTCTGTGTCAGGCCAAGGGACAGGCGCCGGATTTTAAAAGCTTTGGCAAATTCTCGGATTTCTTCCAGGTTCACCCCATCCACCTCTCCAGTGGCTGTTTGAGGATCTGTTGAGATATTTTTTCAATCGTGTCAGTTCTGTGCATCACTTATCAGTGGGACGGGCTCATGCCAGCTTCCAGTGCCAAGACATTCAATTTTTTTTAAAATACCTATCCTGTCCTCTTCTTGCCCAAACAGCAACACACTTGCCTTGTCAGGTGGGTTATGGAGCACATTCAGTTTGCTAAAATGCTAACTAGGCTGCAGTGTTTGCAGGTGCTGGTGGAAGGGTTTCAGAGACGTGTGCTGTTGCTGAGCTCCTGAAAATGGGCAGCTCACCTCAGAGGGAGGGGGTGCCTGGGCTCTTCCATGCCATTTAAGCCTTGCAAAACCTTCCCTGGGCTGAGGAGTCATGTTCCCTGTTTTCCCTTCTTATCACATAGAGAAAGAAGGCTGGTGTTAATATGTTCATTTCCAGTCTGTGAGGAGGGCTAAACATATGTGTGAACTGCTTGGATTGTTACCTTGAAATCAAGACTTTCTGCTTTATCTAAAATTAATGCCAAATAAGGAGATTCACAACCATTCCTTCCCTTTTCCACAACACCCAACACAAACTACCAGCTGAACCTCCAAAATAACCCAGCAAATGAACAAGCCCAAACAAACCAAATGCTGCCTTTAAAACCTCCTTGATTTAAAAATCATCTTTTAAAATATGTCCCTCTGAGAAGAAACCTTTCAAGCTTTTCATTCTGCCTCCCATCAGGTTGACAATCAAGGAGCAGCAACATTGGTTTGGGATGGTAATGCTGCACAGTTCTTTACTTTTACATTAGCTCCTCCAAAGATAATGCTCACGATGCTGTGAGAATAAATCTGTCCTTCCCCTCTGTAGCAGTTTACTGACGCAGAAGCCTTTGTCCCTGAAAGGGCACATAATAAAGCATGTCTACCACAGGAAAGCTCCTTTGGAGCTGGATAACTCGGTCAATTTAGGACTTATCAAGGGAAATGACACAACAGCTGGAGAATGGAACTCTCTCCCCCCTCCCAAGCTACTGATCCCTGACTAAATGAAAGTGTTTGCCCAGTCAGAGACAGCATGGGACTGGGACGGGGGAAGATTTCAAAGTGTTGTGCAATCCGGCATGGAGAGAAGCCATTCTCCCAGTGAGACATCTCTATTGTTCCTCCCCTCGTTCCTCAGACTTCGAGGTGAAAAGTTTGCAGCACAATAACCCCGCAATTTCTGTAAATGCAAGCAGTTGTCCAAGGACAGTGCTGGACTACATTACTATTCTGAACTCTATGTGGGAGAGGTTCCTGCTAGTATGGACATAGCTGAGGGCTTATCAGCATTACAGGAACAAAGCTTTTATTTTCAGGGGTTTAAAAGCCAGGTGGAAAATTTCCTTATGATGGAAACATCCTCTAAAAAAATAAATCTTTTTGTCCAGTAATAGAGAGGAAAGAGGATTTTCTGATATACAAATTTAGCCTGTATCTATTAGTTGCTTGAGTGTAAGAAGCACAGACAGCAATAGTACTTTCAAAATTGTGATGTATGCCACCAGGGACCATGTGAACGGTGCATACAGGTAAAGATGCACGTAGGCTGAGCCTAGTTTTGCCAGTGCTCCCCACTCAGAATCATCTCTCTTGCTCTCACTGCTGTACCTGAGCTCACCTGTACACTCGTGCACTCATTCAGGATAAAGCTTGGTGCATACCATTTCCTTTTGAGTAGTCAGTGCTATGGCAGTGGCCACTCCAGTTTATAAAGCAATTACAGAATCATGGAATATTGCCTTTAGAGGTGTGAAATGTTCCTACACTTGCCCCATACACGGTCTATCTGGCATACTGCCGAATTTCAGAGATACAGAATGGAGCTGCACATTTATCTGCCCTTTGGGTCTCTGAAGAGCAACTGATGAATGTATAAAACACCACAAATTATACTGGCCTCAAAAACTCCCCTGAGTAAAGGACACCAAGATGCTGACCTTCCTCACCCCTTGCCTTCCTTCACTTTAAGGGCTCTGACTAAGGTTGTTAGGGATGTGACAAAGGACAGTTGAGGTGTTCCCAGACAACAAACAAAGTAGTGAACACTATGGCATCTGGGACCTGTAATCCTCCTCATCTTCCATTAGGAATAAAAAGGGTTTAAGAAAACTAAGGGGTTATTTGCTCACATATGATTACAGAGAAATACTGGCAAGTTCTGCTGGATCCTTCTGGTGTGGCACTGTTGGAACCTTTCCTGCTTGGGGGGCTTGGATGAGGGAAGGATTAGGCTGGGATCTCCTGGAGATAAGAAAAAAACCTGTGATGCACTTCACTAATTTGGAAGTAGAAAGTAGTACATGGTGGAGTACCCACTGAGAAAAGGACCTCGTTCTCACACAGCATCTTGGGAAGTAGGGAAGTGCTAACAGAGGTGGACTGGAACACTGAAGCCTTTTATCCCTGAACTTGAGGCAAAAGAGCACTTGTATGAAATGGGAACCACTTCTGCTTTGGGTATGATTCAAAGCCTTTTGAAATCCTCAGATCTTGTCTTCTATTACCTCCATAAAACACAAACGAAGACCACTACTGACCTCATCATGCACTGGTCTGTTTTACTCTATTGCTGTTAAAATACCATCAATACATAGCCTTGGACTCTGTGGACTAATATATACGCACGTATACAAATACATTCAAATAGATAATGGACTTTGTTTTAGCACATCCTGAGCTCTCAGAACAGCTTAACTTAGAGTGCACTTCACATTTTAGGAGGAGTGGCTTATTGAAGATGGTAAATAAACAGTTGCATCTTAAATTAAGTGGATATTCCAGGGAAGGCAGCCCAGTGCCAACAGGAAAATAGAGAAAACCAATCCCATGGAGTGGCTGGGATCCACAGCAACAGCATTTCAAGACTCCAAATGTACATTATGGCATGAGAAAACAATGGCTGTTGTGTCTGTGAAACTACTGGGTGCTGGAGAAAGGTAAGAGAGTTTTCTGGGACCATTTCAGGGGATATGTGTACATATCCCATAACATAAAGGAGGACAGTTAAAATTCTGCCAGCTGTCCTGAGGGATGGTGAAGAGTGGAAGAAATAAAATTCACAGGCTCTCCTCCACTGAAGGCCCTTTTTTCTACTGAAGGGAATACTTCTCCTGCTTTTGAATTCTTCTGAAAATCCCACATGAGTTTGTTGGTGAGTGAAAATATGCTGTAATTTTAATAGTTAGGGGGAAAAGCTGCTGCAGAGAAATCAGTGCACCCTGAAGGAGAAAGGAAATTTCTGTTGCACAGAGTTCTGCCACGGGAGGGATTACAGGGGGGATGATTTCCCCAGTTAGACAGAAGGAGAAATAGCTGGCAGAGGAGGTCCAATGGAAAGTAAATTGGATAAGAAAGGCAGGACAAAACATTGATAATGGAAAATGGACTGGAGCTCAAGGGAAAAAAAGAAGCATAATTTGTTTACGGGAGGCATTTTAATTTTATAGTAACAGATGACAGTAAAATGAATTTGGAAGGAAGAAAGGAACTTTATAGAGACACAAGTCTCAGCACGAGGGGAAAGCAGTGATTTCCACAAAGAGAACATATGGTGGAGAAGTTAAAGAAATGAGCAGAGGGATGTATTTCAGAAGAGGAAAATGACATGAAAAAAGGGAGGAATAATAATGTAGAATTGAATGAAGAGAAAACAAAGAAGACAAAAGAGAATAGAGACAGGATGAGACAATACAAAGGAGGAACAGGGATGGTAGAGATGAATCTTACAGTCCTTGCTTAAGCAGAACTTCTTTTTAAACATCCTTTATTTGGAAATTACCGTTTTTTTGGTCTTCAAAATAACTAGTGCTTGTTGCTGGTTAGGGATGAAGGGGTGATGATGGGATAAAAGAGAAAAGCTATAAAGAAGACCACAATCCAGGGAGAAAAATAAGGACATGAAATAAAAAAAGAAAGGGAGATTAAAAACAAGTTGTAAGGAAACGCACCTTTTTAAAATTAAGAAACATGTTAAAGAAAAAATGTAAAATCATAAAGAAAATACTACTAGAATGAAAAGTAAAAGTAATAAAAACCAGGAACATGGAACACTAAAGTTATTAAAGACCAGTTCTTATCACTTTCTCATTGTACTTCAGTAATTCTCTGATGTGAGGCAACCTCTTGTAAGGGAGTTCCTCTCTTTACAGTCACTGTGCAGAAGTTGTCTCAAATAATTATTTACTGAGGTCACATTGCTCTGTGCACTCTGATTAATCAAACAGGCTGGCTGAATGTGCCTAGTTTTACATGAACTTTGCTATACTTAGCAACAATTTCTGGAATATGGAAAATCTCTGCCAAGGTACTCAACTCTACGATTGCAGCTGGAGGTTTGGACTGCAGCTTTGGAAGGAAAGAGGAAAAGGAAACAATATTCCTGCCTCAGGAGGGACAAAGCAATCAAAGGTACCTTTGGGAGGCCACAGCTTGTTTCTTGCTGCCCTCATGCCTACGAATTTCTTTCAGAATCACTGACCCATTGCCCGTCCCATCCCACTAAAAGACTTTGAATGGGCTTTCAGACACTGGATTTCAGTTGCAGGCCTGGTACCCAAAGCTCTGCAGGCGGTGTGGTAGCTGGGATGCTGAGCAGGTTCTACAAAGAAGCAAAACAGGGACGATTTTTTCTGTCTATTTATTTCCCCATGCGCAAATAGAAAAATGTATGCAAATAGATTTTCAGTCACATGAAACGATCTTCAAATTCACGAAGATCATTTAGTCCAAAAAGTATCACTGGTTTATCTGTGATGATGGAAAGCTATGAAGGATCCTGTCTGACCTCTCATGTCTCCTTACACGGGTGGTTTGATCTTTTCTGACTGAACTGACCATATTTTCCTCTCCCTCGTAGGCTCTTCCCACATTCCTAAAAAGCAGGAGGTAGCTCTCCTGTGCCCTGGAGCAGCAGCATGGTCGCAGCCCCGGCAGGTCGGGCGTGCAGTGCCAGCTCCACTTTGTGGTTGGCTCCCTGCTCTCAAGGGTGTGCTGGGCAGACAGTGGGGATCCTGGAGATGGCTGGGTTGCTCCTGTCTGCATCAGAGTACCCCGTGAGTGGCAGAAGTGAGTTGATCTGCCCCTCATGTACTCATTCTGTTGAGTAGCTAGAGGCTGGATGAAGCTGGCAGCATAAATTCCAGACAACTCCAGAAGTTTTTGTTTATGTATAATTACCTAATTTTTTTTTTCTTTCCCCCCTGGGAGATCCCTATCAATAATGTCTTCCTTTGGAATGCTCTTAATATCTGAATCCCAGTGAGTTAAAGCCCAAGTGCAGTGCCTTCCTCACTGATTGTATGAAAGTCTCTTATGGTTGTGGCTCTGGCCAGCTTTGTGACAGGACAACAGTAAAGACAGGCAGAGAGACTGACTCGCTGCTGTTCTTGGTGATCATTTTCCATACTCCTCTGGTGGCTTCCAGGGAGAGTGGCAGTGGCGTCAGCAGGGCTTGGAGGCAGAGGGGGCAAAAATTAACTTTTAGTCTAAAGAAAAGGAAATCATGGAAGGAAAAAACCAAACCTAAAAACTCCTAAGGAGCAGTGATTTGAGTCTGGAGTGGGGGGACAGAGGGCCTGACTGTGCAGGAAGCAGTGATCACTGTGGTAGAAAAAGAAAACAGGGAAAAAGAGATGGCACTGGGGATAAAATAAGATAGATCAGGACAGAAAACACCTAATGAGAAGACTGGTAAAAGGGCACAGACACAGTCTGGGGACAGCGACTGAGAGGAACTGAAGTGGGAAGTTGGGCAATGATGGACTGCAGTGAAAGAGCTGCAGGGAGAAGGCCAGAGGAACATGGAGGCAAAGGGGGAGGAGACTGGGTAGAGAGCAGCACGAGGAAGTAATGGGACTGTAACAGGACAAGTAGTGAACAGATTGAAGCCCGAGGGGATCAAGTAAAAATTCTACGTTGGTTTGTGTATATCCCACTCCTGCCCAAGTTGATATTCCTGTGCCTCATTCTCGTCTGCTCTCAGCCAAATCCGTAAGCAGAGCATGTGCCTTAGTCCTTCTAGAGCAGGACCAACAAGATGATAACAGAACTATCCCCTGTGAAGCTTTTCCATCCATCCATTCAACAGAAGATCTCCTACTTCCAACTACGAACACAAGCATTATCTCCCCATATGACTGATTTATGTTACCATTTTTCCTTTAGTAACAAACTTGAAATTTATCCAAGCAAAAAATGAAGGAAAAAGAACATCCTTAGAGCTGCACACATAAACACCGAGAAGCTACAAAACACTGAAGTGACAGCAGCCCACAACACGATGTAGCACAGTCTTTGAGCCCTGGAATATCAATTCTTTTTCATGTGCCCTGTCCAGAGCACAGGATGAATTGTCCTTCATTACAGATGAACTGATTGATGTATTGCCTTTTTACTTGTTCAGCATGTGGCCCCAGACCTCTATTAAAACTCTTCACCAAAGACATCTCCTCTTGAGCTCTTCTGGGATATATTTTTTTTTTTTAATCTTAATTTATTTTCTTGTGTTTCTACAAGATGAGAGTCTTCCCCTTCTCATTCACAGAGAATTGGACAGATATTAAGGGAAGACGCATTTTTGGGTACCTAGTCTAGGTCAAGTAGGAAATGATGTTTTAGACTGTATCTTTAAATGGTTCTTGATCCAGTTCCACAGTAAAAGTGCACTTAAAATTACAACTGTAGTACCAGGTTCTTCTGTAAATTAAAGTCCAGAGTCTCAAAATGGATATTGAGTGAGCACTTGTGAAAAATCTCTTTGAAGTGATTTGCCTGCCATTGCACCAGAATTGCATAGCAGACAGAAAGCTTCTGCTCCTCAGTCCTCAATTGCCTAAGGCAAGACTATCCTTCACCCTTCTACAGCTCCCTACCTCAAACTGGGGAACAGTTTAGTGACTCAGGTAAGGAACAAACCGTGGGACAACAGCCCACCTGCTGCATCAGTAATTCTGATGCATCCCTAGGACAATTCCATTGGGAATGCACTGAAAGAAGGATGAGAAAAAAAATAATCATGTTTGCATGATTTAAATCACAATATATTGTTCTAATAAAGTCCATGTTCTAAGAGGACTTGCATACAGTTGAACAAACAACTATTTTTCTAGCATCTCCTAACTTTTGATGGATTTATTCTGCAAACTTAAAATGGCTTCTTCCACGTTGCTTATATTTTAAATGAGAATTTCCACAAGAGGGGCTATTCTGGACTAGCCATTGAACAGTAACTTATTCCGTACCAGCTATTTTACTCAATTTTCCCATATAGACAAGGGGTAAATTTTACGTATTTTTAACATGAAGCCTCTTATTTGTCTTCCTCCTACAAGCAGGTCTACAGGAGAAAACTTACTGACAGAGTAATAGCAGTATTTTTATATCACTGTAATTATATCTGTATCTATATGCAGATAATTTTATTCCAGAATAAAAGTATTTGCACCGGGAGTTCTATCAGAATAATTTTACCACTATAGCTCTACTAGTTATTTCCCCATGTAAACAACCTCTGAAATCATCTAACCAAGATTTTTCCACACCTTTCCTTGCATGACAGTCTCTCTAAGCCCTTCATAAACTCACATCAGTCACATAATTTACATTAGCAATATGGCATGAGCTATAGCGTTTGAGTCACCCAAATCACTCAGATTTCTGCAGATGAGCAAAAACTGTTAGTGCTTCACGTGTATACTTTCCACCTGTTGTTTTTGCTATGCAAAGACCAAAGTTAATGCTGATAAGGTAATGGCAAAGGCTGTGATCTGTGGAAGATCACGAAGCTGCCGTAATCCTGACACTGGGACTCAGTTCCTTCACTGCAGCGTGCTGCTCTCTTCTCCCCTACGTGTTCCAGTTCATTCTTGTTTGTATTGTGCCAGCTTTCCCTGGCAAGAAAAGTCTCTTACTCCAGATTAGTGTCACATCACAGTTTGCAAAATGGTTCGCTGTATCAACTAAGCAAACAAACAAGCAGCTTAACCCAAAGTAGGAGGATCTGTTTGCCCACCAGACTCTGAGAAATGTAATTCATTTTATTGACTGATTCAAAACCTTCTAATTTCAAAAGAACATAAACTCCATTTCAGTTACAAGAATTGCCCTCATGAGCCAATTAACGACTGCTGCCATTTTTATGACCATTTTCAGCATCGATTACAATTTCTCAAGGCATGTTTACCTTGAGCCCCACCCATGACAGCACTTAGTAGTTCTCACTGGTGAGAGTCACTCTACTTAGCAACATACAATCTACTGTATTTCAAAAAACAAAAGGAGGGAAAGCAGATGGGGAAACTCAGCAGTGAGGAGGACAAACAGAGGGGAGAATTAAGGAGAGCCAGGGAGCAATACTTACTGCTGACTAACTGGCCAACACTCAAAGCTGAAGAGGAGGAGGATGAGGAGGAAGAAGAGGAAGCCTGACGCACTGGGCTTTGAGACATAGATGCTTGACTGTGAGCCAAATGCAGGAGATTGGACTGGGAGGCTGCTTGTCCCACTTGCGTCTGGGAGGGCTGATGGAGCTATATGTTAAAATGTAAAAATAGGTATTTAGAAAGTGAAGCAGTCACAGAAAACCTTCAATGCACCATCTCACCCATCTAGTTCTGGGGAACAAATCACACAGGAGCACTAAACACCATGGGCTTTGTTCACGTGACAGAGTGTTACAGCAGGAGCAACCTGAGCTGTTTTGAATGCTGCCTTTCAAGTTTTACTCTCTTTAACTGGGTACTTAATCTAACTGGAAGCTAAATGCATTTTTTGAAATTGGCAATAAGAGACCTATGACAATCACAGCAGCATTCTGGGTTATAAAATATATAAGCTTACCTGTTTCCTGACTCATAAAGTGAGACTTTTATTCCCTACATGGATTCTCATGTAAATCAGCATTGGTTCAGAGCAGTCCTTTCTTACTGCAGGACCAGGGCCAAGAAGAGTGGGAATGGGGAAAAGGACATAAACTGGGGCAAAATCCCTTCCCTACAGGAAGGAATCATTTGTTTCATGACATCAGATCTAGCAAACAAATGAAAATGATGAAACCTTATTTCTCAATGGATAAATTGTCCTTGACTAAAACACAGAGGGAAACTTCTGAGCCCCATTCACATCAGGACTGTATCCAGTAAGACACACCTAAAAAGTCTAGTGAGTATGGGAGCCAAATGACACACTGTGATACATGAACCTCACTTTCTAAAATACTTTTTTTACAAATTTTACAAGAGCGTAGTCTTTGTTTGTTCACTAGGGGAAAGGAAAGAACCATTAACCCATTCTGCCTATAATATGCTTTCATGTGGGATTGAAAACCAGGAACATTCCCTGGTACTGATTTTCACATTAAATTCCAAGGACAGTCTCTCTACAGAATGAAGGTACACAATGGACCTTACAATTCTGAAATGGATTCTAGCAGTCCAGTCCTTTCAGAGTATAAGGATACAGTAATATGTTCTGATGTACTCTGGTGACCGCTATTTATTATACCTTTATTTTATGTAGATTCTTGGTAGTGATCAAAAAAAAATCACAAAAATATCCTAAAAGGCTTCACTTTTCAGCTGTAACTGTTATCTGCATTTTCTAGAAGGGGAAAAGATAAAGGCCTATTTGGCCTTGCTTGAAGTCAGTAATTCAAATCTATGTCTTGAATGCTGAGGAGTATGAGTTTTCTGATATCTAACTGAACAAATGACTTCGGGAAAGGAGCTACATTCATTAGGAACAGTCAAATTATATGTATTATGCTCCCAGCACACAGAAATGACCGAAGCTAAGTAGGCAACAATTTGTATAGCACTGTAGATAAAGGTATCTGTTCACATTCAAGATGACACGTTCCTGGGGAATATGTCTGAACTATTTTAATGACAGTATTCCTGTTACAGCCTCTTTAAAAATGGAAAAAATTACAACTTCTTTTTCTGCCTTCCACATGGGAATGACACAACAGATGAGGAAGCAAGAAACTTTGATTTACCCTTTAAAAATAATAATTATTTATCTAACCAGTTTTAGCTTACTTTGACTTCCTTGGGGATCAATAAACAAAAGCATTTTATTATATCAGGGATTTTTTTTTTGATCAAGCACATTTTAAAAAATATAACCAGTAATTAATCAAGGGGATAATAGTCGAGGAGCTGATTGAAAGGCTTCCAGATTTCAGAGCCATGCAAGCACTGGGTATCTTAAAAAAATTTCTCCAAGGACTGGATTTTATCTATAGAGAATTCCCAGCCCAGAATATCTCCTTTTATAGTATCTCCTCCCAGTGAAACATCCCTCTAGGAGAGCTGGCCTCCTCTGAGCACTGCAGAAATGGACTGTCTGCCCATCCATTACACCCACAGCCAGCCCGGCTGCAGCTTTTAGAAACAGGCAGGCATTTGGGGTCTGGGTCTGTTATCTGAGGGAATCTCTGGCAAAACTAAAGATTTCAGCCTCGGCAAGGGAAGATAAGTACTGTATTTAGATGAGTTAGATGCTTTCACACTATGCGGAACAGTCTTAAAGATGTTAGTACTTATCTATGAGGATGGAGGAGCAAATGCAGCAGCTATCTTTAAAGAGAAAGATCTGCCAAATTATAGCCCAGTCAACTAAACTTCAGCCGGGGAAAAGTACCCAAGAAAATAATCAAACAATTTGTAAGCACCCGCAAGAAAACAAGGTAGCAAACAGACAACACGGATTGTTAGGAACAAACTGTGTCAAACCAATCTGCTCTCCCTCTAAGACAGGGTAATTGGCCTTGCGGACAGGGAAAAAGCAGTAGGTGGTTTGACTTTACAAGTGTCTCGACACTCCCTCGTGTGACATTCTTTATAGCCCAAGGAAACATAGTTTAGGTGAAATTGTTGCGGAATGAATGCAAAAGTAGTTGGAAAACAAAACTGAGAGGGTAGATAGATACGCGTGGGAAGAGAAGTGTGCATGCATGGTGCTTCACAGAAGGCTGGCATCGTTCTGCACCACTCAGTATTTTCTCAAAGACCTGTGTGATGGAGCAGAGAACATCTTTGGCAAATTTCCACACTGATGATGTGCTGAGAAGGTACTTTGACAGGCTGGATTACAAGATTAGGAATCAAAATGTTCCCGTCAGTTTGAACATGCCAGCTGCCACCCTGGGGTGTTACAAAAGCAAAGTAAAGGCAGTTCCCACACCAAGCTGGGTGAGTGGGAGTGAGGTTTGCAGTGCACGTGGAGAGCATCTTCTCTACTGAGCTCTGGAAAGAATGCCATGCCCACAGCTCAGTGCCAGACTTCAGGAAAACCTGGAGCAGCCAGAGGAGAATAATTAAGAGTGGCTGAATGCTTGGGGGTTTCCTGAGGCTCATGAACACACCTGGGATGAACAGGCCATGTCAAATCTAAAGAAGGGAAGACCAAGTGGGATATGATGCCTGCTTTGAATACAGACAGAGCTAATGAAAAGCTAAATAATTATTCTGTCTTACATATAATAGTGGAGAGAATGAGGCACAGTAACTCGAAAGGTTCAAATCAGTTTCTGGGAAAGGCTGTCTAATGTGCCAGTGAAGCACTAGCATAGACAGCTGGTGGAATCTGTGGGTTCCCCTGAGTGATGAAAAGAAAATTAGTTAAAAACTGGGATAGCTACTCCACCTGAGAACAACAGAGTGGACCGAATAATCTCTGGAATCTTGACCTCCCACCCATACTTTTTTATGATTCTAAACCGTTTCCCATCAGTGTCGCTAGGAGAGATGGAAAAATCAAACATTTTTCCAGCCACACTGCACATACACGTCCCTGAACAGCTGGATTGCTGAGCAGATGCACAATAAATCCAAAGCTTCCAGGAAGCTCCAGAATGAGAGGGCATTCTGCCTTCTCCAGTTGGGCAAGCAAGGTGTGCACAGGGTCAGAGCACGTGCACAGTGTGATGGTTCAGCCCAGGAAGGGTTTGATACCCTGCACATGTGTTATACATGGCATTTGCAAACATGTTTCAGAAATAACTGGGATACCCAGAAGCCTGGCAGTTCTCTTGTTGAAAGTCCAGAAATCTTTAAACAAATATAAGAAATTCTCAAAATTTAGCTGGGCCAAAAGGAATGTGGCTAGTGAAGTCAGGATATACGGCAACCTTAGGTGTAATAGCAACACATGAGGGATATTCACAGATTGTTGGTTTCTAACTCATTGCTCATGAGGGAGAAGGAAGCAATTGGGTTGAAGAGGCTGAAGAGTCACCTTAAGGCCTGACCAGAGACTGAGGGAGGATTCAATTTTTAACGCCCTACATAATTTCCAGCACCCCCTCTGCTTTACAGACACAATGGTTAAGCTGTAAATGTCCTGCTTAAAGAACAATGATAGTTATCCATGTCATGAAATTGCATTAAAATACTCTCTCTCTTTTCATCCACTGTAATTTCCACTCCAGAAATAGCCTTAAGGAGAGACAACGATTAGATTATGAATTAGATTCTAGATGACAGAATCAATTTGAACGTGCAATAGCTGACTTTTCCCAATTTTGGACACATACATATGATATGAATTATATTTATGGCTGTTGTGCCTTTTCCATCCAAAGACAGAAGGAGGCCCAGAAATTGCAGAAGCAGTTGCTGTAAGTGCCATTCTGTGGAGGTGGATAGAGCAGACGTGCCAAAATGATGGCTGTATGCAACACTGATCAGTATCTGGCAGGAATATGGGTATGCACACTGCAGCTTGAGGAATGAGGTGAATATGAGGAGCGTAAAGTGCATCATAATACTTTACAAGAATAAACTGAAAACTGCAAAGGGCCCAATTCTTATTTCTTTTACATCAGTTTTACGTGCTGCTGCCAACAGGGATGGTTATTGACTGATAATTGGAAAGACAAAGAATGAATAAGGTCTGTGAGACTGATTTGTTTTTAAATTATGTATGTTGGATATTCCTGTGCCTGGGATGGTTGACTGGAGTTCTGTATTCGAGGTATTATAAGATCAGGGACGCTGTTCCCTGCATCCAGAAAGTTGCACATCAGCGAGACAGTAACAAGGTATTTTGCATAAGATAAGGAAATAGAAACTAAGGGGAAATAAAGAAAACTTTTGATAGAATATTACCCTGTATTACAACAGAACTGCCACTTGGTTTTACAGAGAGTCTGGACAAAGAGCAAGGGCAAAATATGGACTTAATAGAAAGGAGAAGAGAGTAATGAGTTTAAATTGCAGTAAGGAAGGCCCAGGTCAGGCATCAGGAAGACCTTTTGAATGCTAAGGAGAGTGGCCTGGGTTGCCTAGGGATGTCAGGGAACCTCCATCACTGAAGATTTTTAAGAACAGGTTAGACAAACATCTGTCAAGAATGATATAGGGCCAGTTGATCCTGCCTAGGGGGAGGAGATGGACTGCGTGACCTCTTCAGGTCCTTACCAGTCCTATTTTTCTATGATTCAGTGAAAAGGAAATCTTAGGGATGAGGAAACACAACAGATTAGAGAAGACAGAGGTGAAAAAGACAAGTATAACAATAAGGGCAGAGGAGATGAAACTAAGAGGAGTGGTACAAAGAGCAAGAAACATTTTAAACACCCCCCTTTCTGATATAATAAAGATCTTCATTTTTTTTTCTCACATCAGCTAGTTTTTCCTGGGAAATATGGACATCAGCTCTACTGATGACTAAAGTCCACAGAACGTGCTGAAAAATAAGTATCTTGATATGAAAAGACCTTCCCAAACACTTGGAAATTTCAGGATAATGCCTTTCACAAGCAGAAATTTAAGTGTTTCATACTCCCATTTTTCCTGTAAATGGAGTCCTCTGCCCCATTTACATTTACTAAAATGTTTCCTAAAATGTCATGCATTTGTTTTGAGAAAGACTGGTGGCATGCTGAGGCCACTGCACGGTTCCAGAGCCCCATGGCAGGTGAAGTCTGCCTTCAAACCTACTCACACTGCATGACCAGGCATGGGTTGCAGCGGGGTTTCCCTGAATCTTCCAGCAAACAGAGAGCACAGGTTAATGCACACACCCACCCCCTTCATGCAAATCACTTTCACAGTCAACTCAGCTGGAATATTTCCCAAATACTCTCCCCCATCACCCTAGTTTAGCTTTTGCAAATAAATTCAAGTAAGTGAGTATAAGAATATACTTATGAAAGTTGATACTGAATAAGCAGCATCTCCTCTCTCGGTGTGGTACAATGTAGTACAGAACATGAACATACAGTATAAGAGGTGTCCACCTACACTGCTTAGGCTGACAGGACAGGCACATTTGGGAACTAGCATCAAAAAGGTCTCCATGTTCACCCAGGCTGTGCACATACTCAGCTCCCAATGAACATCACAGCAAAGAATGATGTGCTGTGGACACAGCTGGGGGCAGGACTTTGACAACATCTGCTGATGTTCTTCCAAAGCCTTTCCGTGGGGTCACAACTGCCTTCAGAGTACACTGTAATTGAAGGTCCTTCAGCTTGCTAAATCAGGTGAGGATACAGTTGGACTTGTGTAGAAGAGAATTTTATAAGCAAATCAGGTGCATCAGTCATCTTTTTGACCGCAATCAGGAAGGATATAAAATGTTAATATTACAGCAGTATTGCTACCAATAATAAATCCCTGATTATGGAATACTTGTTAATTAGTAACACAAATATTACACTAATATTACAGTAACATTCTTAAATGTATCAGTGCATAACTCAAAGGTAACACTAATATTCCTGCAGTGTTTTACTCGTTCTATGCCTGAGTTGCCTAGGAAGACACAGATAGTGCAGTGACACCTTCCTATTCCCAATGGCTTGCTGCAGAAATCAACTTTTTGATTAGTTCTTCTCCTACAAGTGCTGGTGCCACAAAGAAAACTGGGCTGGAATAAATGCAACTTACAAGTCAAGTGTCGTGCTGTGGCATGGAAACTCTGGTCTAGTCCTTTGCACTAGGAAAAAGTCTAGTAATCCTGGCTTTCAAAAATCTAGCAATTTATCCACAGGTGAATTAGAATTATGCAATGATGAGGGTAAAGGAAAAGAGAAAGCAGCAAGAAAAACTGTCACCCTCATCACTGAAATTCATATAAAAAGCTAAAACCAAATCAAAGCCAGATTGAGACAACACAGTTTAGTGACTATATTGAAACACAGAGAAAGAGCACAATTCCCATAAAACAAGACAGCATGAAAGCAATAAGAGCATTGCAGAGAGAAAATGATTGAGAGCTGGTTGGATTTTAATGGGAGGGGATAGCAAGGGGTTGCATGCAGTTGTGATAAGATGGTAGGGTGCATGTGGCAGGCTGAGACTGCAGAAAGAGAATATCTAGCACAAAATGTGGAAACAAATGTACAAGAATCACCACAGGCCCATCTGTCTTTTCAACAGTTGATGTGGAACATGATAGTCAGTGACAAGGATGGGGAACTGACTGTGTAAGGAAATGCTGCCTGGTAGCTCATTTTACTGCGTTAGAGTTGGCAGGAGCCCAAAGCTGGTTGTGCTATCAGGCACAATGAAGTATGAGAAGTTCTGGCAGGCAGCGTAGGTAGAACAAGACTGAGGACAACTGGGACTCCAGGCCTGGTTTCATGAGGCTGGTATGTAGAAGGAAAGAGCCAGGCAGCAGCAAGAAGGGAACCTTCTGCATGAGGTACACTGCAGAACCAGAATGTGTACAAGGTGCTTCTGTACGGGCAAGGAAATAGTTTTGAAAACATCAATTAGTTTGAAGGCTGTTTAGGGAATTCATAAACAAGAACATGATCACTGGCAGCTGGATTCTTCCTACCTAGTTTCACTCACCTAGGAACTAACTGATGATCCTAAAATAGCTATGCTAGCCCCCCTCTCATGTCAATGGAGACAATAGATGCCTTAAGATACCTATTAGAGATTTAACCTATCTAAAAATTATGCTATTTTGACAGCTTGAGTTGCCCACTGGACATGCATATGTCTCCTTGTCCTTGTCTATACAGGAAATCCAGTTGACGATCTTACACCAGATACCTACCTACTCTGGGTCAAGCAAGGTGAACCCTTCCCTAAATTTCATAGGACTGAAATGTCAAGTTCTTCTGTCAGCTCCGCTGGTGTTAACACTGTGTTTTTAACGATGTGAAAGAATATCTAGAAACAAAGTTTTCAAATCTGAAAGGAAATGACAATGCCAACAGGTTGTTACAACAAGCTCATCTGCCCTTGAAAACAACGTACATTTAGCCATACAACCTGCATTTTGACAAAAGCCCTCCTGAGAGGCATGGAGGAAGCACAGAAGTTAAGGTTACAAGGTACTCTTCTTCTATGGGACATGAAGAGCTTATAAAGGAAGCAACCTAAAATTAGGGAATAAATCATCCTTTTTCAAGACAGGAGATTACAAGTAAAGAGGAAAAGATTTACTCCAAATTTTTAAATGTTTTTAGCAGCCAGCAAGAAAACACGGTGAATGATTGAAAAGTTGAATCAGCAGGAAGAACACATTAATTTCTTCAGTCAGTACAGAATACCCTGAACAAGTTACAGATCCCATTCACAACATGCCAGGGGAGCATTCTGATGGACAAAATACAGACTAGATTGGTGCAAAGTGATTCACATCAAAAGGAACCATTTTAGTGACAAACATGATGATAATCCGGGAAGCAAAGATGAATTATGGTGGATACATCTGCTTATTGAAAGTAACTGCTCAATGAACAGAGACAGAAAAAAAAGCTGTATTGAGATAAAAAAATAATGCTGAAAATGTTATGTTATAATGTTATTATGTAAAACAGTGATGAATCCTCACTGTGACCACAGCATTCAGTTCTGATCAAAAAATCTTGAAGAGATTAGTGTGGAAATTGAAATGTTTGGGAGATGGGCAGCAAAACATGTTAAAGGCAAGGAAAAACATGTTTATGAACAGTGATAAAGAGGATACAGACTAAAACAAGAGTGCAAACAGCTGTCTGCTTTAGAAAGCCACTGCAGGTCCTAGGAGAATTCCTGGTGTGTGCACAGACGCTGATGCTTAGATTAGCAAAATCTTGCAAAATAGTAAAAAACCCTGAAGATTTACCTACTCAGTGTAATTTGAAGAGGAACAATCCCTACTGTAAGTAGTTTAAAGAATATAAATCAAAAACTTCTATTTATACTTACAGACAGGAGGAATAGAACTGTAACAGACTTGCTTGTGTAGGTTAAATAGCAACCTATTTATAGTACAGAAAAAACCCCATTGCTTTACACTACATGGAAGTAATCTATGAACTAATTTCCATGAGGAGACATTGAGGTTTTGGCCTGTCAAGTTTGAAGAAGCTGTATGAATAAATAACACATGCAGTCTACCTAACTAAAGCTGACTAAAAACAATATCTGAGGCATTTAAGTCTTCAGTTATCAGGCCCACAGTAAGTACTAGCACACATTAGTTAGGAACCAAAACAGTTTGCAAAGGATCATTTACTGTGACTCAGGAAACAAGCAGCAGCTCACTACCATTGCTTGTAATCCCCTCTTCTTCTCCTGCACTACTTAGTTTCCAAGGAAGTGACAAGCTGAGAGTTAAACTAAAATCAGCTGTAACTGGGGCATTTTTATTACATTACTTATTTCCTGCATTTATTTTCTCCATGGCATTTATTAACTTTTCTCAAACTTGTGTTTTGATCTTTCTCCACGCTAAAGCTCCTTTCATGGACCTGTAAGACACCAAATGCCATGTGACACCACTTTCAAAAATGTTTTGAATCCCTGCTGAGCCCTCTGGCTTTAAGCACTCAATTCTTCTGAAAACGCGGTTGTAAACTTTATTACTAAATATGCTATCATTAGCCAAACACTACATTTAGGCTAAGTCTTTACCCAGGCAATAAGATAAATTCAGGATCTCCTTAAACTTTATGTAAATCTATTCACTTTTCAAATGTTAGAACAGTCTGTATAGTGCTAGCTCAATAGCATTTCACTGTTCATCAGCATTATTCCTAAGAGGAGCCTACCTCTCATTCTTTTCTACTCCCTCTGAAATTCATTTCCTCTGGCTTCCTTCAGTAAAACCAGAGGAGCCAGTAGAGGGAGCACAAACACATAGAAATAATATTCTGTGGTTCCCATAAAAATGATAACACGTACTGTTCTTTCATACAGTATTTGCACCATTTTTTTCCCTCTCCCCAATCAAAAGTACCATCTTGATCAAGCTCCAAGAGAGCCTGATCCAGGGTAAGGAGACCCTGTTATTTGGTGGCCTTTCCTGCAACCTCTGGGACCTCAAGACTCTGTAAGAGGCAGAGGCTGAACTCTGGGAAACTGGTATCAGCAAATTAATGTTTTCTACCTCCCCAGCACTGCTGGGCAGCCCAGCCCGGCAGGGCCCATCTTTGGCTCTTGCACATCACCAGTTCTCTGCAGACAGATGATCTCTGCCAGCTGGTCACTGCACAAGAGGGCAGGGCTTGAGTGAACTGGCTCAGTACAGCACCATATGGCCAACCAGAGCCTTCTGCCTTGCAGCCCTGCTCGGTCAGCAAACCACAGCACTCAGCAGTTTGCCCCTTGATGTGAGCCCAGCACCACAAGCCCTGCAGTCAAAGGTCACGCCTCTGTCCCATCTCTGCCCACTGACACCACTGGCAGACACTGCCTGGAAGAAGATGTTTTGTTTGCAGGACTCAGAAGGAGAGTTGCTCTGCAGGTGAGAATGTCTCAAGTCCTCTATTCTCCTCTTTATTTCTGAATTCCGTGAGTTTCAAATGGAATCCCAGGATTGCTATGAATTACCTAAACAGCTTTCAAACTAATTGGCGATTTCAAAACTATTTCCTTGCCTGTACAGAAGCACCTTGTACACATTCTGGTTCTGCAGTGTACCTCATGCAGAAGGTTCCCTTCTTGCTGCTGCCTGGCTCTTTCCTTCTACATACCAGCCTCATGAAACCAGGCCGGGAGTCCCAGTTGTCCTCAGTCTTGTTCTACCTATGCTACCTGCCAGAGCTTCCCCCATGAAGGAGGGAAAGATCTAATCTCTTCAGGGGACTGACTCAAAGAAGTACCCCCCTCCAAACACCTCCGGGATCTGCTGAGTTTCTGATCCCATTGTCAGGCTTTCCTGTGGCGGGGAATGCAGAGCCTGCCCTCCCATCCATCCCACTTTGTTTGAAACCACATACACATAACAATTGCAAAAGCACTTGCCAGTGGTGCAAGTGTGCTCCCACTAAAGAGGAGAGTTAGACAAATGATGAGTGCTTGGGAAGATGCCTCTGCTAGATACCACAGAGGACAGGCTGGGGAAAAAACACATGTAACCCTTGGGATGTGAAACATTTTCAAAACAAAAAAAGTCATCTTAGGGGTCCATTGGTTCAATACTTATAAATTTGAAAAAAAAAAAAGTTTGGAGTTCAGGATGGCCTGGGATTCTCAGCAGCATACAAGAAGCTGCTACCTGTGCCTGGAGGTGTAGGCAAGACTGGCAAAAAAAGGACAACCAGCAGTAGGAATCCTAAAGTGAACATTTAAGTGAGGGTCATTTTAATAAGTACCTCTTTGGTAATTACTTGGGATGTATTTTCCATCCTCAGTTTTGTCTCTTTCAGAGAGAAAAGTGTGGGACTACCATTTGTACGCAAAACTAATGAATTTGGCTTTAGAGTACTATGAAAAGAACTACAGAAAACGTTTTGGATGTCACTATGGTCACTGGACCCATACTTAAGTCTATGCCTCACACTGAGTAATAATTTCCTTAAAATACTTTGTCTATGCAAATATACACAATCATATCTGATTTTCCAGTGAGGAAGACTACCAAGATTTTATATTTTTCCTTGTTTTCCCCATATGTTCCCAATCATTTCAAGCCCCAGTCTACTTGGTGACCACTAACCAAGGTACTGAAAGTTATAGGCCAGATGGGTCTCCCCTATCTTGTATTCCTATTGTACTTTCACTGCAGAAAATGTCTCAGTTAGCCCTATACTGACCTTGAAAATAAAAAGAATAACTGGATAATCCTTGAATGTATAAGTAAACTATATAATATGACATTATTAATAACTACACACATAGTATGTGGTAATACACTAGGTATGACACAATTTTTGGTATTAAAATGATAAAGAAGCAGGAGTTTTTAGAGAGGCCATGAGCGTGCCCGTGACGAGTGGGAGATTTCTCTGTGACTCTTTTGGTGATCACTCAGGCTCCACTTTACCTGCTGGCCTGGTTTGAGCGGCGACAGCGTGATTCCCTGGGTATTGATCACTGGCAGTATCTGGTTGCCGATGACGGTGGCGATGATCTGACCCTGGGCATTGGTCAGTAACTGTGGAGTTATCGGCTGCACCTGAAGTCCCTGAGCTCCACCTGCTGCCTGGCTGGAGGGGACTGGGTTAGGCATCAGTGGGATTGTCCCAATAATCTGGAAAAAAACAACACAGGGAAAATGCACGCGTGCCACATAGACTTGCCACGGGTGGTTACTTACGTTATGCATGTTAAGCCAAACTCAGGTGAAATAAGCACAGGGAGACAGGTAAGACAAGCTGAGGGTGAGAAAGAACCAGTCGTTTACGGGAGTGACGAGGACTTCCAAACTCATTTGTCACGTCACATGTCACCTGTGCATTTTGCCACTGCCCGCTGTCTCCTGCAACAATCTGCTGTGGCTGAGACTGTGGGAAACAAATGCTGGGCTGGGGTCTGGGCCCTGGGTTGTCCCCACGTGGCATTTTAACACAGGGTGAAATAGATACAAATATCAGTGGCTTTGTCTTGCTTTCTACAACTCATCCACACAATGTTACTGACTGTGGTTGTGCAATTTTCCTTGGCTTACTGATACTCAGTACTCTGGATGACCACCCATTACTCCCACGGAATCTCAGGAATGGATGCTGGTACCTTTCAGAACATGCCTTATTAAGATACATTCATAAAAATGCAGCTGGTTTTGGATGACAACTACGAAGTACAACACAACAGGAGGGCGGATGTTAGATAAAATATATTAGCTAACATTTCTGGGGCAAGCACTTGCAGAAAGAGACACTTGTGACATTTCAGACTTGAGAATACAGCAATTTCCTAAAATGTGAATGTGACTGTAAAACTAATATTAGGATGAGATGTCAAACAGATGTCATAAGAAAGCTTGTCAGCTGATAAGCTGCTAGGCTGAAAAAAGTTATGCTGTTGGAAGATTCTTTTCACAAGTATTAGAACATCTGAAACAAACTTCTGGTACAACTTGGGGCCAGAACCAAACTTTTTCTTTATTTTCAAACAGCCACATATGAAGCTGGAGTCATGGGATTATTGCAAAAGGAAAAGTAAAAAAAAGAAAAAACTAAACCTCTATTTCCTTCACCATGTCTCCTCTCTCTTTATCATAGTCCCCCAGAAAACATCCACCCCATGGTAAGGCTTACAGTGTTCCCTCTCCAGAACCCTTGCTTCCTCCTCTTTATCCTCAGCATCCACTGCACTGGCACTTTGACCCCCTCCCCAGCACAATCCCAGCTGGCCTGTACCCTTACCACATACACTGACTAGTGCAGCCCCACTTGGTTGCTGAGAAAGAGGGGGGATTATGGCAGAGCTTTCCTTCTTTTTCCTCTGTGGAGATAGTAACAGGATAACTTTTGTGTCTGTTTGCTGATTCTCATTACATTTGGGAGTTTAATCATCTTTGTTTCTGATAAATTTTGTTGAAACTGAGCAGTCATTTCAAAGCCATTAAGTAGGTAGGGAGAGATGGAGGGATGGAAAGAGAAAGAGAAGTATAGATAGCACTAGTCACAGACTAGTTTGCTCATAAAAATAGGCTAATTTTTTTTTAACAAAACTCAAAAGTTTTACTTCCCAAAACAAAACATACAAAATCCCTATTAATTGCAACAATTAATTCAGATTCCATCAATGGAACCTGTACAACATGCTGTAAAATTAGCTTTAAAGTAACCATCTAGTGAAAACACCAGTTAGCTTTGTGGGCAGACCACTGAGTTACTTTGTGAAAGAGCAAAACTAGAGGCACAACTCTGAATCTCTTGCTAAAGATACAAAACAGATCCAGGTGTGACCTGTGTGGTGAGGAACACCAGAAATCTGTGGAGACCTCTACCTGTTTAAGTCACCAGAGATAACGTGCAGCAACCCCAGAAAATGCATCCTCAAGAAAGCATTGTGTGATGATATCCAAGTAACTCAGGCAACACCCATCAGAGGATCACCCTCTTCCATTATTAGACTAAGACGTGGCTCAATCAAGTGACAGGTCCTACTGAGTGGCTGCTCCTCCAGCAGTCACAGCCTGATGGTGTCTCCAGGCAGGCTCAACCACGAGTGACAACTTAAACCGAGTCCAGGAGCAAAAAGAGTGCACTTGGTCAGCTACAGCAGGTCAGGCAATGAGGGGTAGGTGCTGAAGGCATCCTTAGTTTACCAAAATTGCCCAGTTAGAAGTCAGCATGGGAAGACCAGAGGACCATAAAGAAAAGCAGGACAGCTCTCCTGTGGAAGAGCCTGATGAAATGGCAAGCCCAGCTACTAAACTGCATTGTAAGAGCTGCATATATCAGACTGCTCAAAAAGACTGTAAAGATACCATTTAAGTTCTTCATAATGCATTGCCAAAAGGTAGATGGATCAATAAAGATTATTACTCCCCATTTTACAGAGCATGAAAGTGAAGCATATTCAGAGTGAGCCTTCTAAGCCAGAATTTCCTGCAAATTTCTCTTTGCAGACCACAGTACTTTTATTCTATTTTTTTTTCAGATGTCACTAGCTGAAAAGCAGCTGTTCATGTGAGAAGATGGCTGTTCACTGAGGAGAGAGGCATTTATTTACATCATTATCAGATTTCAGACTGTTTTCTAAAATCTGACTTCCAGCATGAATGAAATACAACTGCAATGCTTTGCAACACGTACATTTCCCCCAGTTTCTCCGACGTATTTATTGGTCACAAATATATTCTTTCACTTTTGATATAATCTCATCAAACACAAGGAATAATCCTTCTTAATTTTATCAGCAGAGACATAGCAAAGGCCTCCTCTTCCTTTGCCATGTCTGTAAAGGACACAACCTTGGAGTGTCATTACTCCAATGTAACTTTAACTATCAAGGCCCTAATCCCAGCAAAGCAAAAAAATGCTGCGCTGGTGTTATCAGTAATAGAAATGTTTGCATTCACATTTAAAATGCATTCCTTGGACTGCAGCTGGACATTTCACAGAATGACAGTGCTGAAGTGGACAGTTTGTAAGGTCAGGAGCTGAAGGCTCTCTGTATGTATCAATGTGTGTCACACACCGCAGCGTACATGGCATGCTGGACATGCACACGGCCAGAAATGGAGCGGGGAAAGCACAGATGGCACAAGTGTTCCAGAAGGACAAATGAACAAATGCCCTCAGGGTGTTACTGTAGGAGCCAAGGCTTAAATCTGAATGGGAAACTGTTCTTCCACTTTCTGAAACTTACTGAGATTTCAGAAGGTTTTATTCCATTTTATACCAAAATAAAAGTAAAATCTTGTCTGGTTAAGGAAAAAAAGATATCCACTTGTCTCTACTCAAACAAAAGGGCTAGTCTCTTTATTGCATGCAGCTATGATATGGCTAAAATCAGATTCAGGTTTCCCCTTTGAAGTTCTCCCTTGTCCAAGTACCCTCTCCTAAATATCCTAACAGTTCCTTAGTTCACACACAAGGAGTACTGCAACTGGATCCCTTCCCCAAACCTTGGGTGACTGTCCTGATGCTGAGCCAGATCCCCCTTCCTTCTAATGGTGGTGTGAAATGTCCCCCCGGGCCTTGCTAATCTGTCCTCTTCAATTATCGTAAAAGTTGAAGACAATTTATGGGTTTGATACATTTAAATCTTGTCAAGAAATAAAACAAGGCCATGCCACAGGCTCGAGGCACTGGCGTGCCACAGCACAGACTATTTAATTGCCAGTGATTTCCCTAGTCGGGAGGCATTGCTCATTTCTAGGAAATGCTGCTATTTCACATTATATTTAAGGATGATTCAGGAATAACATGTGACAGGGATTCATCCCAGAAGATACTCACACAGTCACAGAATGGTTTGACTTGGGAAGGGGCCTCTTAAAGACCATCCAGTTCAACTCCCCTGGCACGGGCAGTGACATCTTCCACTGGACCATATTGCTCAAAGCCCCAGCCCTTGAACAATTCCAGGGATGAGACATCCACAACTTATTGGAGACATAGCAGAAGTGGCTTCTTACTCTGTCAATGTCTGGACTCAAATTCATAAACAATCCCACTTGTCAAAGATGTTCTTGAAGAAAAAAACCCACCTACATCCCTAGAAGTCCTCATCTACAAAAATATAATTTAAAAAGTTTAGAGCTTTTTTGCGGTTTTTTAGGGGGAGGAGGTTTTGTTCTGGGGTTACTTTTGGGTTTTGGGGTTTTTTTTTTTTTTACACTATGCATGTGACTGTCCTGCTTCCTTTATATATCATACAACTGGCAGTAAGCACTGCGCACAGACGAGTTTTAAAGCAGGTGGGGTTTGCAAAACAACAAGTTTTGAAAGTCCAAGGGTTTATTCAAGGGACCTGTGCTTCTCTGAGGCTGATTATAATAAATGACACCAGCTTGTCTCTATTTGAGGTACACCTTCCACCTATAGGCACAAAAATGCAGCGAAGGTGGAAATTGTACTGAGATATTTAATGCAAACTCAGACCTCAACTCTTTTACAAGAGACAGGGCTTTGGCCCACCTCTAATTAAAGCACTAAGCCTGCAATTCTGGCCCTGTTCAAGGGACAGAGTGTTGCCAGAATCCTTGGTGGAGTCAGATTTTCACTTCAAGCATCCAGTCCATTTCTTTCATTTTTGTTTATGGATTAATAGATACACCAATTGTATCTTGAGCTGCTTAGAGAGAAGTTTTCACAGAAATTAATGGGGGTTTTTTATGCTTCCTGGTATTAACTAAATTTTAAAATTCAATTGTTTGTTTCTAACATCAAAAGAAAATTGGGGTGTTTTTTAATGGCATTGAGTATTTTCCGTTGATTAACCTGTTGGTGTGATTTTAGCATTCTAGGATTTCAAGATACCTGCAATGGCAGGGCAATGCCCTAGCACTGATTAAAAGTGCAGTATTGACTAGACTTCAGTTAAATAGATTTTGCCCTTGCTCAGTAAAGGTTTCTTCTTAAAAATTAATTAGAAATTATCCTTAAGAAAAATAACAAAAAATATCCATTCTTATCTTTTCTTCATATTTAATTTCCTTTGTGGTTTGCTTTGCTGTAATACACAGGCTGAAACTGCAGCCAGAAGCTGAGTGACTGCTCATAACTTCTGGGGCTACATGTTTAATTGCAACCGCATTTACACTGCAGATACCCCAGATTTTGCATATCTGCATGAAGGGAATTGCTGATTTTTCCAGTAGCGAGTCTTTCCTTGTGGCTCCCAATAAACCAATTGTGTTTGGAGATTAGGCAGTGTTACTATGGTACTCGAAAATGAGGCATTCAACTGGTTTTTATGAAGTTCTCCCCCCTCTCCTCTCCTCAGGAACAGGGATGGTGCCTTGCTTCTCCATTTTCCTAGCACAGCCCAAGGAATACTGTGAACTGTAGCCAAATGGATGGTTCAGCAACTGACTTTGTTTCTGCTCTGAAAAGGGGAAGTCAAAGCAAAGACCAACGAGTTTGTTTCTACTCTCAGCAAGGGCTAACAAAAAGCAAGTGTTTCCATTTCATCTGAAAAAATGTCTTCAACTATAAAAAGTTTTTTCAGTAACATCATCAAAATAAACACCTGATTTTATCAGTGTTACAGCCCTTTAAATATTAAAGGTTACTTATTCAGTTTTGAACAACAGAAGAACAATATTAAGAGAAAATAGTGTAACAGGGGAAACGTAAAAGAAACAACAGAAAAACTGTTCAACTTGGAACTAGATGGTCTTGAAGGTCCCTTCCAACCCAAACCATTCTATGATTCTATGACTTTCTACAGTTTTGCAAACTTCTTCCAGAAGCTGCTTCTGTTCAGAGATATGTTCCTTCTTCTATGGTATCAGCATGAGTTACTTGAAGGAGAAAATCTATGAAGAAAATGACTGAGGAAAAGGGAGAATAATGAGAATCTGCACAGAATTCTTTACCTTCTGTGCCCCTTTCTTAATCATACACATATTTGCAAATATATACATTACCTGTATAAATTATAAAAACAGATATGCACATTTAAAAATATATTTTAAAATATATTTATATAATATAAATGAAATATTTATATATTATATTTATATATTATAAATATGATTTATTATATCTTTAAACCTAGCTATTTATATGCACTACACTGCATATGTGCAATATGCTGCAAATCTACACACTGAAAAATTGGAATCATGAGGACAAGCAATGCAATTTGCAGACTTCTTCTGAAAGCAATGCTATTCCACCTCCTTCTCTAGAGTAAGAACAACATGATCCTTCAGCCTCGTGCAGGACGAAACCAAGGCTGCCTGTGTCTTAAGTAATATCAATTCATGCAAAGCTCACCAACTTCCTTTGCTGCATTGTATTTCCTGATGAGAACTCCAAAAAAGCAACACAACAAGATGCTGTTATGAGCACAAGGCACTGAACAGTGATGCTGGAAGCAGGCACCGATGGAACTGTACTCCTGAGTCCCCATTTCATGTAAAGAATCATAATTTTCAAGTATTGTTCGTATATCATACAATGTATTAGATGATTGATTGTTTGTAAATATCATAATGGAACATTGAGTCTGACATTCTGCCTGACTTTCTCAGTGCCTTTTTTTTAAGAAAGTAATGTTTGTATACCAACATCAAACTATACAGGAACTTATTTGTCATCACCGTGGGAATTATGTGGTGAAAATTTTCTCAGGCAAATATGTTCTGGTAGCAGAGGCACGTGTACAGTCAAAAAAGAATCCTTTTTTTTAATCAAACATTCCAAAGAATGCAATATTTTCTCATTAGAAAAATCTAAATATATATTATA